>MU187529.1:57632-73165 GCA_016904865.1 Pissodes strobi | reverse complement strand
TTCATTCTGACATTAAAACCCCAAAGTGTTTTCTTCATTATGACTTTAAAACTCGGATTTAACCTTATTTCTGATGTTAACACAGAATTTTAGTGACGATTTGTTTTTAATTTTCAATTTAAAACATATCTAATTAATAATGTTTTCTTCGTTCTGACATTAAAACCTAAAAGTATTTTCTTCATTATGTCTTTAAAACTCGGAATTAACCTTGTCATTATACCTTAGTAATGATGTTTTCTTCGTTCTGACATTAACACCCCCAAGTGTTTCTTCATTATGACTTTTATACTCGGAATTAACCTTATTTCTGATTTTAACACACAGAATTTTATTGAAGATTTGTTTTTAGTTTTCAGTTTTAATCTTATATCTAATTAATAAAGTTTTCTTCGTTCTGTCATTAAAACCCCAAAGAGTTTTTCTCATTATGTTTTGAAATTTCAGAATTAACCTCATTTATGATTTTAACACTCAGAATTGAAGATTTGTTTCCAATTTCGAATTCGGAACATATCTAATTAATCTTTCTTCGTTCTGACATTAAAACCCCCAAGTGTTTTCTTCATTAGTCTTTAAAACTCGAAATTAACCTTATTTTTGATTTCAACACACTTTTTTGAAGATTTGTTTTTAATTTTCAATTTGAAACTTATATCTAATTAATAATGTTTTCTTCGTTCTGACATTAAAACCCCAAAGTGTTTTCTTTATTATGACTTCAAAACTCGGAATTAACCTTATTTCTGATTTTAAAACTCAGATTTTTATTGAAGATTTGTTTTTAATTTTCAATTTGATCCTATGTTTTCATCGTTCTGGCATTAAAACCCCAAATTGTTCTCGTCATTATGACTTTAAAACTCGAAATTATTTCTGATTTTAACACTCATGAATTGAAGATTTGTTTCTAATTTTGAATTCGAAACCTATATCTTAGTAATGATGTTTTCTTCATTCTAACATCAAAACTTGGAATTAGGCTGAATTCTTCATTTATTTTGACATTAAAATTAAAACACGCAATTAAAGACTTTTGCTTAATTTTGACATTTTAACTCAGAATGAACGATGTTTGCTTATTCTGACTAAAAAACTGGTAAGTAAGATAATTCCTCAATTCTACATTTTGAACGCAAAGGTAATAATGATGTTTTATTTACTTCTGGCCCTGAAGCTCTTACTCAAAGATTGTGTCCTTAATTCTCAGAGCTAATTATTCTTCCTTAATTCTGAATTTGAAACTGGGTATTCGGATACTAGGCCACCGCCAAGATTTTTGCTTAATTCTGACATCAAAACTGTGAATTGAGCTCACTTCTAACCTTCACACGTTTAGAAGCAAGTATTTTTTGTTAATTTTTATTTTGAAATTAGGAATTAAGCCGAAGTCCAGCTAGATTGGAAAGTAAAATTTGCACACCTCAACCCCTGTTTATCTATATTGGAACGATCAAATTGAATGTATTTTGAGTGCAAGTGCCCTTCGTACTGAATTCGAACTGGCCTAATACAACCATCTCTAGATGAACTCTTAACATTCCTGATACCTTCCGGACTATATCCTGAACTTTGCCCTCTCATAACTTCTCCAAAAGAAAATTAGAAAAGACCGATTTTTCGGAGCGGGTTTCTTTGAACTAAATCAAAAATGTGTCACCGGCATACGTACGAGCGTGTTTTACCGTGGAAAACATGGGAAAAGTTGCAAAGGAGCCTTTTCGGGGGGAGCTTTTCGTCCGCACCGCCTAAAGCGGAGATTTGATTAGCGGTTTCGGCGTCATACTCCGGGCGATCGGCGGCATAAAGGACGGCATAATTATTATAAAATTAATATGCCAAGCTCAGAAACGTCATTCGTGAGAAACCTTTTATTACGATGATAGGGCTTAAGCCCAGTTTTTTTTACTGCTCGTTTACATTTCAAGCAAATGATTATGTCAATTTGCTTTCGGTTAGTTTCGGTTATAGCAAACAAAATTGGACTTTATACGAATTCGAATTTTATTAGTTCCGGGACGCACTGTATAATATTATGCATGTAAACTCATAAAATTCAACGTAACGATCAAAATGCTGAATATATGGCTTTTGCAATTTAGCGAAAAGTTTTGCACAAGTAGAATTTTGTTTAGTCAATCAAAACTCGCACGAATATGGGTCAGTGTGATGGCGTTTCGTAACGTTTTTAAAACAATGTTTAATAATAATAATTCTTGTATTGGTGATGCGAATATTTGTTATATTAGTCGATTTTTAACGAAACTCCTAAAAATGTGCTATTTTTGAGTGTTTTATTAACGGACATTGTGACTGATTAGCGTTTACGATGGTAGCCCCGAAACAGCCCTCCGGTGCTGCGAAAGAGAAACCGGACGAGAAAAAAGCGATATCGACGAGTCCGGAACCGTTCCGGGAACCGGACGGAATGACCACTATCGATCTAAATAATAGTGACGATTATTCCAAGGGTAAGTGACTACGATTTACTCTAAATTCACCAATGCATGATATCTAAATTAACGCATCAATTCGACATACTTATTGTAAATGAAATATTTTATTTATATTATATATTATACCCAAACAGCAAAATTTTGAATCAAAGATTCTTCAATATAGAAGAAAATTAAAAAATAATAAAACTGTATTAAAGTTATGATAAATAATAGCAAGAAAATTGCAAATGGACATTAGGTACCAAATTTTATATTACTCCTTATCTCTTCATATTATAGCTGTATGTAATTTTTCTAGGAAGAAAGCTTTGGCAGATGTTCTATGAAACGCCCTGTATATCTATATACACAGGAGTGTCATTTTTTTAAGAAATATCCAGAAAAATATTTAAGAAAGTTAAGGTGATCCATATTTGGAATTTTTTAAAATTTGTTTCTTTCCTGCTTGGGCAAGCAATATGACACCGAAAATTCCGGAAAAAAGCGCAGAATTAAAGGGGCAATATGGCAACGTTGAATTTTAAAAGAAAACCCCTATATCTATATTTTGAAAATGTTGAATTAGGAAACTTTCAAGCGCAGAGCTAATGACTTTTAATTTATTTATTTTTTTTACTTTATTTTGATATTCAAACACTAAATAACACAAAGTCTTCGGAATAACCGAAAGTTAGAATGTAAGTCTCTGAATTAGTAATTTTTATTTAATTTTGACTTTGAATCTCTAAATTAATAATTTTTATGAAATCCCGACTCTAGGTTAAAAATTTTTGTTAAACTACGATCTTGAATCTAAATTCAACGTTTTTAATAAATCCTTAACTTGATTCTCTGAATTAACAATTTTTATGACATTCCGACTTTAAACCTAAATAGCTAATTTTTATTAAATTCTTACTTGAATCTTTGATTTTAAAATTTGTATTAAATTTTGACCTTAAATCTATGAATTAAACTAACCTCGAACCTCTGTTCATTAAATTCTTCCTGACTTTGAAGAACATCATTAAGGATGATTGCTTAATTTTGACGCAAATTCTTCAAAATAAGCAATAATAGTTACTAGTGTAATTCTCCGAATTAGTAAATTTTACTAAATTTTGACTTTGGGTCAAGATATTAACGATTTTTATTAAATTCCGACCTTGAATCTCTGAGTTAAAGATTTTTGTTAAACTACGATCTTGAATCTAAATTCATCATTTTTAATAAATTCTTACCTTGAATCTCTGTGTTAATAATTTGTATTAAATTTCAATCTTAACTCTAAATTCTTAACTTGAATCTCTGAATTAACAATTTTTATGAAATTCCGACCTTTAATCTAAATAGCTAATTTTTATTAAATTCTTACTTGAATCTCTGATTTTAAAATTTGTATTAAATTTTGACCTTAAATCTATCAATTAAAATAACCTTGAACCTCTGTTTATTAAATTCTTCCTGACTTTGAAGAACATAATTAAGGATGATTGCTTAATTTTGACGCAATTAGTATTAAATTTCAATCTTAACTCTAAATTCTTATCTTGAATCTCCGAATTAACATTTTTTATGAAATTCCGACCTTTAATCTAAATAGCTAATTTCTATTAAATTCTTACTTTAATCTCTGAATTAAAAATGTGTATTAAATTTTGACCTTCTTTCTGTGAACTTTGAACCTCTGTTTATTAAATTCTTCCTGACTTTGAAGAACATAATTAAGGATGATTGCTTAATTTTGACGCAAATTCTTCAAAATAAGCAATAATTACTAGTATACCTACGTATCCAAATTAGTAATTTGCACTAAATTTTGACTTTCAGTCTTTAAATTAATGATTTTTATTAAATTCCGACCTTGAATCTCTGAGTTAAAGATTTTTTTAAACTCCGATTTTAAATCTAAATTCATGATTTTTAATAAATTTTGACCTTGAATCTCTGAACTAATAACATTTGTTGATAACACTAAACTGATGATTTTTATTAAATCTTTAACTTAAATATCTGAATTAATACCTTAAATCAAAATAGATATTTTTTATTAAGTTCTGACTGTGAATCTCTGAATTAGTTTTTTTATATCATTTTGGCCTCAAATCCGTGAATCAAACTGACCTTCAATTTATGTTTATGAAATTCTACCTTAAATCTCTGAATTCTTAAATCATTATTTTATTACATTTTCACTTTGAAAATCATAATTTGGACGCAAATTCTTTAAAATAAGCAATAATTAATTAATTATCCGAATTAGTAATTTGTACTAAATATTGACTTTCAGTTTTGAAATTAATGATTTTTATTAAATTCCGACCTTGCATCCCTGAATTCATGATTTTTAATAAAGTCTGACCTTGAATCTCTGAATTAGTAACTTAAATCCGCGAATTAAACTGACGTTGAATCTCTGTTAAATTCTACCTTAAATCTCTGAATTCATTATTTTATTACAGTGACTTCTAAGATCATAATTATGGATGATTGCTGTTTTTTGACGCAAATCCTCCAAAATAATTAGGAGTGCAGTCTCTAAATTTATGATTTTTATGTGTAAACATCTTACGGGGCGGTATGAGGGTAAATCTTGGCAATTGGGACGGAAATGTGTAAACCGATGTGACATCATAACCCATGGGCATTAAAGAGCAAGCTAATCTAGGACGGCCGCGATTGCAACGACTCAAGTGGCGCCTCTAAAAAGCTAGCCGCTAGGGCGGTATTGGATTTTCATGTCCATGATGTGGATATTCGACATACGTTTACACATCAGTGTCTCGAGTATTTTAAATTCCGACCTTGAATCTCTGAATTAAAGGTTTTTGTTAAACTCCGATCTTCAATCTAAATTCATGATGGATAATAAATTCTGACCTTGAGTCTCTGAATTAATAATTTTTAATTAATTCCAATTTTAATCTAAATTGATAATTTTTATTGCATTTTTAACTTCAATCCCTAAATTAATATCTTAAATCTAAATAATTAATTTTTATTAAATTCTGACTGAATCTCTGAATTTATTTTTTTTATTAAATTTTGACCTTAAATCCCTTAATTAAACTGCCTTGATTCCCTATTTATTTAATTATATCTTATATTTCCGAATTCATTATTTTATTACGTTCTGACTTCGAAGATCATAATTAAGGATGATTGCTTAATCATCTTAATTGATTGATTCATCAAAATAAGCAACCATTTCTCTGAATTAGTAATTTTTATTGAGTTCTGACCTTGATTTTTATAATTAATAATTTTTATTAAATTCTTACCTTGAATTTCTAAATTAATGAATTTTATTAAATTTCGACCTTAAATCTATATTGGCGATTTTTATTAAATTCTTCTAATAATTTTTATTAAATCTCGACCTTATATAAATATTGGTTATTTTTATTAAATTTTTACATTGAATCTTTGAACTAATGCTTTTTATTAAGAACTTAATTCTTAACTAACCTTAAATTAAACTTAAACCTGAATCTCTGAATTAATACCTTAAATCTAAACAGATATTTTTTACAAAATACTGACTTAGAATCTCTGAATTAATTTTTTTACTAAATTTTGGCCTTAAATCTGTGAATTAAACTAACCTTGAAACTCTCTTTATTAAATTCTAGCTTAAATGACTGAATTCATTATTTTATTACATTCTGACTTCCAAGATCATAATTAAGGATGTTTTCTTAATATTGACGCAAATTCTTCAAAATAAGCAATAATTACTAGTGTAATTCTCTAAATTAGTAGTTGTTCTTAAATTTTTACGATAAATTTTTAAATTAATATTTCTTATTAAATTCGTACCTTGAAATTATAAAATAATGAATTTTATTAACTTCCAAGCTTAAATCTATATTGGCCATTTTTATTAAATGCTTTTAATAATTTGTATTAAATCTCGACCTTAAATAAATATTGGTTATTTTTATTAAATTTTAACCTTGAATCTCTGAACGAATGCTTTTTATTTAATCCAGGACTGGAATCTAAATTGATGATTTTTATTAAATTCTTAACTTGAATCTCTGAATTAATACCTTATATCTAAAAAGACAATTTTTGTTAAACTCTAATGTTGAATCCCTGAATTAAAATTTTGGCCCTTACATCTGAGAGTTAAACTGACCTTGAATCTCTGTTTATTAAATTCTACCTTAAATCTCTGAATTCATTATTTTATTACATTTTAGCTTCAAAGCTCATAATTAAGGACAATTGCTTTATTCTGGCGTAATTTCTTCAAAATAGGCAATAAGTAATAGTGCAATTCCCTGAATTAATATTTTTTATTAAATTTTTGCACAGCTTTTTTGAATTAATATTTTTTATTAATTTCTTACCTTTAATTTCTAAATTAATGAATTTTATTAACTTCCGACCTTAAATCTGTATTGGGTATTTGTATTAAATTATTTTAATAATTTGTATTAAGTCCCGACCTAAAATAAAAATTGGTTATTTTCAGAATAATCAATATTATTATTATGAGTCTATTGCTCTGACTTAGTAATTTGTATTACATTTTCATCATGAGACTTTGAATTAATGTCCTTTATTAAATTCTAACCTTGAATCTCTGAATTAATGGTTCTTATTAAATGCCGACCTAAATATAACTTGCTGATTTTTATTAAATTATTACCTGCAACTTCTGATCTATTGATTCTAGCTTCGAAACACTAAATTTAAGATAATTGCTTAATTTTTGCGTAGTATTTTCAGAATAATCAATAATTATGAATGTATTCCTCTGACTTAATATTTTGTATTAAATTTTCACATTGAGTCTCTGAATTAATATGTCCTTTATTAAATTCTAACCTTAAATCTCTGAATTAATCATTTTCATTAAATGCCGAACTCAATATAACATTATGATTTTTATCAAATTCTTACCTTCAATCTCTGATATAATGATTCTATCTTCGAAACGCTAAATTAAGGATAATTGTTTACTTTCTGCGCAATATTTTCAAAATAATCAATAATTATTATGAGTGTATTCCTCGTATGATTTTTTTTCCTTTAATCTTTGAATTAATGTCCTTTATTAAATTCTAACCTTCTCTAATTCTAATCTTTGAATTAGTGATTTTTATTAAATGCCCTCAATATAACTTGATGATTTTTTTTTAATTCTTACCTTCAATCTCTGATTTAATGATTCTATTTTCGAAACGTTAAATTAAAGATAATTGTTTACTTTTTGAGCAATATTTTCAGAATAATCAATAATTATGAGTGCATTTCTCTGACTTAATAATTTGTATGATTTTTTTCCTTTATTCTCTTAATTAATGTCCTTTATTAAATTCTAACCTTGAATCTCTGAATTAATGATTGCCGAACTCAATATGTCTTGATGATTTTTATTAAATTCTTACCTACAACCTCTGATTTAAAGATTCTAGTTTCAAAACGCTAAATTAAAGATAATTGCCTAATTTTTGGGTATCAAATTCTTACCTTCAACCTCTGATCTAATGATTCTAGCTTCTAAACACTAAATTAAAGATAATTGCTTAATTTTTGCGTAATATTTTTAGAATAAACAATAATTATGAGTATATTCCTCTGAGTTAGCAATTTGTGTTAAATTTTCACCTTGAGTCTCTGAATTAATGTCCTTTATATTAAATTCAAACCTTGAATCTCTGAATTAATGATTTTTATTAAATGCCGAACTCAATCTAACTTGATAATTTTTATAAAATTCTTACCTTCAACCACTGATTTAATGATTCGTTTCGAAACGCCAAATTAAGGATAATTGCGTAATTTTTGCGTAATATTTTCAGAATAATCAATAGTTATGAGTGTATTTCTCCGACTTAATAAGTTGTATTAAATTTTCACACAGAGTCTCTGAATTAATGTCCTTTATTAAATTCTAGCCTTGAATCTCTGAATTAATGATTTTTATTAAATGCCGAACTCAATCTAATTTGATGATTTTTATTAAATTCTTACCTTCAACCACTGATTTAATGATTCTAGTTTCGAAACGCCAAATTAAGGATAATTAATTCTTGCGTAATATTTTCAGAATAATCAATAATTATGAGTGTATTCCTCTGACTTAATAATTTGTATTAAATTTTCACACAGAGTCTCTGAATTAATGTCCTTTATTAAATTCTAGCCTTGAATCTCTGAATTAATGATTTTTATTAAATTCTTACCTTCAACCTCTGATTTCATGATTCAAGCTTCGAAACGCTAAGTTAAGGATAATTGCTTAATTTTTTGGTAATATTTTCAGAATAATCAATAATTTAAAGTGTATTCCTCTGATTTAGTAATTTAAATTAAATTCTCACCTTATGTCTCTGAATTAATGTCCTTTATTAAATTCTAACCTTGAATCTCTGAATGAATGATTTTTATTAAATGCCGACCTCAATATAACTTGATGGTTTTAATTAATCTTTTACCGTCAATCTTTGATTTAATGATTCTATTTTCGAAACGCTAAATTAAGGATAATTGTTTACTTTTTGCGCAATGTTTTCAGAATAATAAATAATTATGAGTGTAGTCCTCTGACTAAGTAATTTGTATTACATTTTCACATTGAGTCTCTGAATTAATGTACTGTATTAAATTATAACCATGAATCTCTGAATTAGTGGTTTTTATTAAATGCCGAACTCAATATAACTTGATTTTTACTAAATTCTCACCTTCAACCTCTGATTTAATGATTCTAGCTTCGCAATGCTAAATTAAGTATAATTGCTTAATTTTTGCGTAATATTTATGAATTAATGATTTTTTCGAGGATTTTCTTTAAATTTGGACCTTAAATCTAAATCGATGATTTTTATTACATTCTGACCTTGAATCTCCGAATTAATGATTTTTATTAAATGTTGATTCTCTGAACTAGATTTTTATTAACTTCCGATCTTGAACTTCAAATGTTGATTTTTACTGACTTCGAAATTCGGAATTGAGAATAATCATGACTATGGATCTTTGGATTAATAATTTGTAGTAAATTCTGTTGCTAAATCTCAGAATTATTAATTTTTATTAAATTTTTACCTCGATTATCTGAATTAGATTTTGGTTAACTTCCGACCTTGAATCTCAATAGTTGATTTTTACTAAATTATTGTCTTGAATCTCTGAATTAATTATTTATATTTCATTTTAACTCGAAAGTCAGAATAGAAGAAAACTGCTTAATTTTGTCATAAAGGCTTCGGAATAACAATTAATCCTGACTGTAATTCTTTAAATTAGTAATTGGCATTAAATTTTTACCTTGAATATTTAAATTAATGTTTTTTCATTAAATTCCGACCGTGAATCTCTATATTAACAATTTCTTAATAAATTCTTACTTTGAATCTCTGAATTATTGATTTTTGATTCTCTGAACTAGATTTTTGTTAACTTCCGACCTTGAATCTCAATTCTTAATTATCAGGCTTCTTAATAACCATACTACCTGACTGTAATTCTTTGAATTAGTAATTTCCATTAAATTCCCACCCTGAATATCTGATTTAATGTGTTTTTTTTTTCATTCAAATCTAATCATGTATCTCTAAATTAACAATTCTTAATAAATTCTGACTTTGAATCTCTGAATAATTATCGATTTTTATTAAATTTCGACCATGATTCTCTAAATTAGATTTTTGTTAACTTCTGATTTTGAATCTCAGTTGTTGCCTTGAATCCCTGAATTAATTATTTTTATTACATTTTAACCTCAAAAGTCAGAACTGACTAAGACTGCTTAATTTTGTCATAAAGGCTTCGGAATAACGTTAATCCTGACTGTAATTCTTTGAATTAGCAAATTTGCATCAAATTCTTACCTTAAGTTTCTGATAATGGTTTTTTCATTAAATTCGAACCATGGATCTTTAAATTAATAATGTTTATTAAATTCTGACATTGAATTGAATTAATTACTTTTATTACATTCTAACTCAGAATTGAGGATAATCCTGACTGTAGTTATTTGACTTAGTAATTTGTATTAAATTCTGTTATTGAATCTCGAAATTAATAATTTTTATTAAATTCTGAGTTCGAGGAATTAAGGTTTTTATTAAAATTTGACTTTCAATCTCTGAATTAATTAATAATATTTATTAAATTCTGATCTGATTGAGTCTGAATTAATGATGTTTTTACATTCTGATTTTTAAAAAATGTAAAAAAATACTTGCGATTTGAAATTAACTGAAAGTGACGGAAAAGTAAGATCTCAACGTGATCTTTTAGCCGAACTCCCCGTATATCTTTAGAAAAGTTGAGAAAACATGCCCAGGAAAAGAGCATCGAATTGCATGGGCATATTATGTTAACTTTAATTTTCTTCATATATTTTTAGAAACTCACTTAAGCTCTGATTTCCGATTCATAAATGCATAACAGAGAACAATTTTGACAACTGTCATTCATCACATTGACAACTGTCAAAATTATAACACCTGTCAATGTCATGGTTTAATAGCCTTCAATGTTAAGTTTGACAATTATTATTACTGTCAAATTACGTTTGTCTTTTATATACTGCGTCCCAAAAAAATATGTAACATACAAGAAGCTTTTTCAGTATTGATCGTTTCTCATAAGCACGATGAGAATGTGATTTTCGCCAGATTAAGCTTAGGGAAGGCAAAAAGTATAAAAACACAACTTCGCTACGCATCATTATTCCTAACGTACTTTTCTATTTCAGAAACGGAGGAAGCAAAAGCGAAAGCCAAACAAAGGGCCCAAATAAGATACGTGTCCCAATTACTATTCGCTTTGTGCTCGATTGTATTCTTCATATTGGCTCTAATCACGTTGGCGGTTCTGAATAAAGGTGAGTCTACACTATTGTATGTCCGATTAGTTTATGCGTTACTGCGTTATTATCAAGTTACGATAAGTTACTCTCCATTTTTTAAGGGAGTGCCCCGTATTGAATTTTTGATTGCCTAACATTAACACCAGTTTTTCCCCCTATAGAGTACCACCTTTTCAAAGCAGTACCCTTTCAAGCAAACCGCTCGACCCTAAACCCTACTATTAATACCCAAACTCCATCCCCCACGGAGGAATTCGTAAACCTTACCAAACTTCTCAACCAAGCCTTGTTTAGGGAAAAACTCAAATCCGGGTCCTTCTTGGATAGTTCGTACGGCGAAATGAACTTATGCAGACTCAAAAGGACTTTGGACGCGTGTTGCGAAGTATTCAGGAACACGGATCTAGATAGTCTGGCGGAATTCTGTACTGTCAACGATATGCTGGACGTTTTGCTCGAATTCGAACTGGATCGGCGAAAAAAGCGTCAGGTCTATCCATACTCGGAAAATGTCGATCAACATTGGCAATCCCAGCCTTATTATTATCAAGAACCGCCCCTTGAATGGCTTCCGTTGGAACATAATCCACCTGAGGAAGAAGCCATTCAAGAGCAAAGCTTGCATAATGTCGAAGAACCAGAACTCATGACTCCAGATCTTCCTTGGCCTGATCCAAATCTTCATCGTCCAAATGAGCAAATTATTTTCTCCGATCCTCTTGGACACGAACAGCCGCCCCAGTCAAGAGAGTCCCCGAACCTTCAAACTTACTTCGAAATGCCTATATCCGAACAGGCTAGAGAGAACATTCTACAACACGTCACTAACGCGCCGAAAAGTCAGAGAAACTATATGTTCGAGGATTTCCATCGGGAGGATGACCAATATCAATATCTAGCCTTTGACGACACGAGAAAATCCGAGGCCGAGGAGCAAGGACCTTCACAAGTGCATCATTTCCAAGTAGATGCCAATGGCAATTTTCATTTCACCCCAGATAATCATCACGAACTTGCAGAAAAATCTAATGGTCACAACTCGCAACCGACCCTGTTCGACCTGGACGTGGACAATAACGATGCTGGTCCGGACATAGAGCGTGAAGATTTTGATCCTAGACAAAGTGACCATGAGATAGAAGGAGATTCTGAAGTTGATGATAAAGGTTCAACTAATATTAGAGCAAACGAATATGTTCCTCAATGGGATTTGCTTGAAAACGATGGTTTTAAAGGTGTGCCTAAATTTGCTGCCCCCAGCAGCCAAGATATTACGGATTCTTCGAGAAAGCATGATTCACAAACCACCCACGATCAAAATATTCCTACAAATATTAGGATCAAACTAATCCGAACTAAAGAAAACGATCACCTTGAACCACCAGATGACACTCATTTAATAAATCCTCCAATTTACCAAGATGTTGCGCAAATCGAGGTTAATAATGAAAGGGTTCTAGGTACTGAAACTAGCCCTTCACATACTTTTGACGATCATGATCATTTAGCTGCTGGGGTTCATGAAAGAGCGCGGAGCGATGGAGGAGCAAAAGGTTATTTGGATGTAACAACTGCGGTATTGCCGCGGCATGAAAATTTAGATGCTGCCCTCTTTAGTTCTGAGCCAGAACGTATTGTTTCGCGATTTGGTGTCAAGGATTTAGCTACGAAACACGTTGCAACTATAGGGCTGCCAGAAGGGAGATATACTGATACTGACCCTGAAACTGAGCAACATGTAGGGGATTTGGAAAATATTGAAACATCGGCAGCTGTAACCTTTAATAGTTATAATCCCTCAGACCTCGCTCCTCAGAGTATTCCTAAGCTTCATCAGCTTCCTAGGGTAGATGTCCATCAAGGGGTGCGCCAAGAAGGTTCTTCATTTACTGATTCTCAAAAGTTTCACCACAATACCACCACCAGCTCAAACAAGGAAGATTCAGTTGTCCTGCAAGGAAATGAAGATGTCACACGCATAATTTCACCACCAGGTGTCACAGGAGACGATTTAGATTCACGCACGCCTATTGATGATCGTGCATTGAGCTTTCCGGATGTTGACGAGTCAACGGAAAGGACTGAAGAAGCTCTAAGGGTAGATGATTCTTCATTTTCACCACCGCAAATCAATCGGGATGAATTTAAAGCTGGAATCCCCGTAGATACGAGCGCTGATTCAATTAATGAGGATGCAGTTGCTCCGGAAAAAGGTGAATCTGCAGCAAACCTTAAGATGTCCGATAAGGGTATGGACACCTCACATATGTCAGCAAACTTGAACAGACCTGAAAATAGTACATCGAAACCCGCACAAGATGTCATCGATATACCAATTGCTATGCGTCACAATACTGACGGAACCTTGGAAAGAACCATATCACCAAAGGACTTAGATGCAATCACCATGGTACTACCAATTGCCAGTAAAACTGATTCAGATATCAAACCCCCTGAGGCGCATATGACAATCAACCTAACAAGGCATGGTGATGATCAGAAGCTGGAAATCACACCAAAACATATCGATATTCCAGCTGCAGGTAATGATAATAACCAGCCGCAACAAGAAAATGATTATGTGACGGAAGCTCGTGACAGTACAAGTTCTAATGATGATGCTTCTTTGGATCTCTCCAAGGTTTTGGAAGATTTAGGTGGGAATGATAATGCGGCAGGTATAAAAATCCCCCCAAGTCTAAAATTAACCGAGAACATAGATGGTTTGGAGGCAACCACCGTGGTCCTACCCAAAGTACAAACGACTGACACTGATACAAGACCATTCAATTCGAACACTTTTCAAGATCGCGCATTATCAGAAAATAGATCTACGCCTTTAGAGGTTCCTAACGCAAATGTCCCGAACACAACTCCAGGTAGTACTGCTGTAAAAATTCACGATACTAGTACCGGAAGTTCAAATAGCGCTGATTCAGGTGATCTAAAAGAGGCTGTTCACGTTGGTGGAAAGATCGAGGAGGTAGAGGTAACCACTATGGCCCAACCCCCTTGGAAAATCATCACAGATGATCTGGGAACCTCACGGCAGCAAGATCCTATTGACGTAATGCCAACCAGTAGGTTAAAGGGCTTTTTAAGATCAAATTCGGGTCAAGATGAATTCCGACCGAAACCTAAGCAACTGGACAGCTTCTCCGCCACAGAAGACGTGCAATCCAACCAGCAAACGTTCGTTCATCCGTGTTTCAATCCCTACGTAAACCCGTACGTGCCCTATCTGCCGCCACCATCCAAACTTGGCAGCGCGCCAGACCCGGGGTACTTAAAGATCGTGCCCGTGAGTCAGCCCAAGGTTCAAAACCAGCCCATGTACGTGTTAAATCCCGCGATGTATTACGGTTTACCTCCATCTTACCCTCCTAATCCTTACATGCCTCCCAATTACTATTCGCCTCTACCACAGACCGTCCAGAATCCTATTGCGCCCAGCCCCAGTGCCCCAGTTCAAGTATCAGCACCCGGTGGGCAGTACTATATTTGCAATCCCATTCCATCGCCGACCAATAATATCGCGAGCTTCGCAGGGGTGGAAGTGAGGAGGGACGCCTCCAATATGCAGAATCTGATGGTCGGAGTTGAGGCGTTATCCAGAAAGTAAGTTTATCTTTGGGAATAGTTAAAGCACTCTTATATTCAATACATGGTTGTTTCAGCAACACATCTCGAGAAGCCACTCTTGAATGCCCCCTAGGGGAGCAGGCGTGCCTGGATAACAGTGTATGCATCAAGAACCACTATATTTGTGATGGCGAAGTCCACTGTGATGATTCTAGTGACGAGATCGCTTGCTCGTGCAAGGAGAGAGTTGGGAAACTGAGGCTGTGTGATGGATATTGCGATTGTCCGCGATGCGAAGACGAATTTGGTTGCTTTGGTAAGTGCTAAAGTGGACTTTTTAAAGGTTCATGGTATAGATTTTTCTTTTAGGATGCGAGGAGAACGAATTTTCCTGTGACGACTGGTCGAGATTCCGCAGATCCACTTGCATCCCGTTCGTGCAAAGATGCGACGGGATCAAACAGTGCGAGATCACCGGCAAAGACGAAATGGACTGCTCAATTCTGGCGGATCACATCGGCGACTATCCGTTGAACAAAATTTCCAACTCGGTCGGATTCCTCCATAGGAACTACAAAGGGAAATGGTACCCTACGTGTTTCGGGACCGAACTGTGGGCCGCCGAAGTGTGTCAGGTCGAAGCTGGACCAAGTGCCATGTAAGACAATAATAATAATAAT
>MU187529.1:30807-46139 GCA_016904865.1 Pissodes strobi | reverse complement strand
TTTTATCTTTAATTTTAATAATTGATCGTGCAATTAACTTCTAGTGATTCGTGTGGGTAATTGATTAGATACTAAACCGGAAAATTCGTTGGTTAATTATTAAGTAATGCAGTTTTGTTTATTATTAGTTTTCGTTGCTAAGGGGATCCATCAGATTGCGTTATTGCATGCCAATTACGTCATATTTTCGTTCATTGTCATTACTTGTTTGATTTTTTTTTATTTATTAAAGTAAAGGAAGAGTTATGCTTTCTATTTCATATTAATATTGGAAGGTCGTTCAGACCATTTATTTGTCAAATTTGATTAGTATGATTTTTCATTAAAGTTTATTTTAGTGTTTTGTTCATTATGCGGACCATACTTATCGATATGGTGCAAGTGCTACACTGGACCAGACTTTGTACAATCTATTTAAATACTTTTATTTATCTTCCTTTTCTATACTATCGTTGTCATTTGCTGTATTTAACGATTATGTGCGATTATTTTGCGGTGCCTAACTCGGTCCAAATTCATGGACTGCCTCTTTTTCTTCCTCTTTCTATATGCTGTAATATTATTTTTAACTGATGATGTCGGCTTCCCTTGGGCGAACTGAACTTTTTTAGTTTTCTGCATAATTAATATTAAGTTCTGTGAGGCATATCTGCCTCTTCCACAACCTTTACTGAGGTAAAGTCATGTTAGATTAACACATGCGCAGAACGCACCACAGCATCACGCTTTCGTGAACCGTATGGAACCGGTTCCTAGCAGTTCCGTACAGTTCACGCGAGCGGCGGGACGCTGTGGCGCGTTCTGCGCAAGGACATACTCCTTCTTCAATCATTGAAACAGAAATAATTGTGGCACTACCATTTAATTTGTTTCAGCTGACCATATGAGGGAAGTGGAGATCCCGATCTTGCGACACTGCAAACATAAGGAAGATTCCGACATCGACGAAATTTGCGCAGGTAAATTGGGCCGCATGACGAGTATACCTATAATTTTAGTTTTTCTAATACCATTGCAGGTCTCTCGGAAGGAGGTAAAGACGCGTGTCAGGGAGACTCAGGGGGGCCACTCATGTGCAGGAACCCGAATAACCCTAACCAATGGTACTTAGCCGGTATCGTCAGCCATGGTGAAGGTTGCGCCCGACCTAACGAACCGGGGGTTTACACCAGAGTCAGCAGATATATCGGGTGGATTGCTGAAAATACCAGTAAGGATCCACTGGCCACTAGACCTTAATTTGAGAAATAACAAAATACTTTTAATTTTAGGAGAAGGCAAGTTTACAATCACAAATCCTTTACAAAAATGTCCGGGTCACGTATGCAAAGGGACCAAAAGATGTATCGCAAAGAAGCGCCGTTGCGATAGGATCATCGACTGTCTGCTTGGTGACGATGAAATGGACTGCGATGATCGATTCAAAGCGATATTTAAACATTCGAGGTGAGTTAAAATTTTACATTCTTTTGTCAAGGGAACCGATGAGATGAGATTTTCATATCTATACAGGAAGAGTATGATCCCGTCCACTCGTATTCTTCAGCCATCGACTGACGATATCGTGACTGATTTAATGGAACAGTTGAAGCCCCTTGAAGAAGAAATGCGTAAGGATATCGCCAGATTATCAGGGAAAGAGACGACACGACGAAAAGGATTTGAGGTCGTATATTTTAAGTGTACCATGTAAGTGTAAGGCTTGGTACCTTTGTGAGTGGCTTTTAACATAAACGTATCTTCAGATTATTACAGGTGATACCTATAGAGAAACGATGCAACAAACAAATTGACTGTGAAGATGGCAGCGACGAGTCTAATTGCTCCTGTGCCGACTACATCAGGACGATAGATGCTGACGCCATCTGTGATGGAGTCACAGACTGTCCCGATTTAAGTGACGAAAGCGATTGTGGTAAATATAGCTAAGCTAGTTGGGTTGTTGGTACCATACGGCGTGCAAAATGCTACTAGTTTTGAGACAGGGGCACATTTGATATATGTTGTATTGCTACCATAAACATTAACCCCCTTATGATTTGTAATAATAGTAAGATAAATAAAGCAGTGCGTGTCTATTACGGCCTGACCCTTCTTTATTTAGAGAGCTCCATAACACGGTTGCTATCAACTCGGTTCTTTAAAGAATCGATGATATTTTTAGCTCCACCTTTCCGCGACAGCAAGATGGTTGATCCTGCATCATTGGCATCTGCTACTTTTTAGGGCTATTAACCAACTAATCCTTCTTTTATTACATGTTTGGCCTATGTATAAAAAGCTGAATAAAACGCAATATTATTGGCCAAAATCTATTTCAGTTAAATGCAATAAAACGGAATACACCTGCCGATTATCTCAAAAATGCATCGACATCTCCAAAAACTGCGATGGGAACGCCGACTGTCCGCAAAATGAAGATGAAATGAACTGCGGTAGGTACTTTCTTGTTGTAATTTATTAAACTAATTTAGGTTAGTTCTATCATTACGTCATTCTGTGACTGGTTGTTGTATTAAACAAGATACGTCATGTAATATTCTTGACAATGGTGAATGTGTTTCCCTTGCTTCAATTGGTAAGTTTCACGACAAAATGGTGACCTAAGTTTTAAATTATTGGACCCTTGGTGATTCACGTAGTATTTCTCTTTTCTAGCCTCCCTTACCAATGGTCACACACTCGTTCTAGACAAGGACAGTCGACCCACGTTTAAATCGAGAGGCATAGTGACCATCAACCATCAAGGCCAATGGAAACCGCTATGCCTAAATAGTTCATCCCCATTTGTCAACGACGAGGCGTCGTTGTCGACGGTTATTTGTAATTTGCTCGGTTTCGACGAGTACTGGACCTTCCACAAGTACCGAACGGAGAATAGAACCGTTAACGCAAGCTACTCGTTGACTAGCGGCAGGCTAATGCTGAATTCCAAAGCTACACCGTGTGTTGACTGTTGCAATGGTCTTTATATCAGGTATGTTGGATCAAGTAAAAGTGATATATGATAATGAAATTGTGTCTTCCGTCGTCTTTCAGTTGCTCAAATTCTTCTACGAGTAGTACTCTACATTACAAATCGCTGGAGCAGGTAAGCGAACTGTATTTTTCACCATGGATGGCCGTTATATATTCCAACGGGCTGTATAAATGTATGGGCACGCTTTTAGATGCATTCTGGATTGTAACATCTGCAAAATGTTTCGAAGGAATCAAATTGTAAGTATCAAATATTTATACAGAAAACTACTATAGCGGACGCGAGTCCTCTAGTCAATGAAAAGTACGAACCAATCGAATCTATATCTTCATTTCCGGTTTCGACGCAAAGATGTAAACGATGCTTCAGACTTTTACCATAAAAAAAAAGGTTCGCCTCGAGCGATCCGAATACTAGCTAAACCCCACGCAAAACAAATGATCCCGAGTCCGCCCGAACGAGTTTCGTTATTTACCCCAGTCTATACCGTCTAGCGAAACGCTTTCAAGAGGCCTCGCAGTCTAGTGATACAATTCTGGGTTTCCAATATGGCATGTTGCGTTCGATTCCCGTTGGTGGCAAGAAGGTTTTTATATTTTTTTTAACGTTATGTTTGTTTCGTTTTGTAAATTTGGGTGTTTTGTTTGGTTGCGCCCTGAAGCGAGCGGTGGGCCATGCGTGAAGTTAAGGCTAACTGAAATTCTTTCGGCCCGACTCTGGATCAATTGTTTTGCGTGGGGTTTAGCTGCCAGTAGCGATCCGCGGATATATACCCTTATGACACTTGGACGGGACTTAAAGCGTTTGTCTACTATTTTAGAATGTCTAATATTTCACTTCCTGCATAGCCTTCCGCTCGCATATGCTTTATTCTTAACCATCTACACGAATCCTTCCGCCTGACGAGTCCTGGGCTTGCGCGCGTGCATCATAAACACATTTCTGACAAATAGAGGTCTTTATAGTCCAGGGAATTGTTTTCAGCGGGACTCGTGGCGCAGTGGTCGAAAGCTGTGTTTGTGATACGGGGCGGCTCGGATTCGATTCCAGATGAGGGGTTAAAATCATAAGAGAGCTCTTCCCTTTTGTGATGGAATATCATACTGCTACTCCCCGATTGGATTTAAGTACAAATACTACCTGTAAATAACTATTTGGATTAGGTTTGGTTCTTGGAAAGGGGGTAAGATTGGATTATCGTACATTTTTTTAATTTTTTTTTCCTGATTTTGGGTATACTTTGGTCGTCAGGCGGAAGGACGCGTGTAGATGGTTAAGAATAAAATATGTGCCCTCCGCTAGTGGAAATATCCGCCCGAGTCCTCTCGACTGATGAGTCCTGAGCTCACAATGTTTACATTTGTATTTTTGTTACTTCACGCATGGCCCTCCGCTCGCTATGACGACGCAACCAAGAGACACTAACCAAAACTAACCCAAAGCATGCCCAAAATTAAGAAAACAAACTTTTCACAACCATAACCTTAAAAAAAGATGTCTGTCATCCGCCGTGGTAAAAACATACCATCTAACCACTGAGCCACGAGGCTCGCTGAAAGCAATTTCCTGAATCATAAAGACATCTATTTGTCAGAAGTGTGTTTATAATGGTCAGGCCTCGTCAGGCGGGAGGACTCGGGCGGATATTTCAAAAAAAAAAGGTTTGCAGGCGAGTAATGGGTATTGTCTATTAGCAATGCGTGTTTGCACACGTAGAAGCTGTTGCCGCTTGTTTAAATGCATCACGTGGAAAATATTTTTCCTAAAATACCCGTAATTCTATTTAAAAAATCGTGTATTTCGAAAATAATACTTCCATATGAATGCATAGACATCCTTAGCTTAAGAATTGATTAGCAAACTCAGACTATATTATCAAAGCAATTAAACGTAAAGATACTAGTGTCTGGGATATGATTTCAAGTTAGAGGGACAAGGACAAGAAACCGTTATAAAAGTGGACGTTTAGATTTTGGCGTAGGAATGCACGATCCACTGAAATGTATATTTAGAGATAGCCATAGCACGGCACCTAATGAGGAGCGTTCTCAGTTTATCCATGTCTTCACGTGGCAATGAATTATCTGCAAGTGCTCTGGTGATTTAGTGGTTAGATTCTGGACCTGGGGTTCGATTCCTGTCGCTTTTTAAAAACAAATGTTAAAGGTTATGTTTGTAAAAAGTTTTTTGAAGTGAAAACATCTTTAGGCGCGCCCAGCACTTTTTTGTGGGGGTTGAATGCAAGGCTGTGGATAAGGGGGATTTAGGGGGTTTGGGTTGGCCCCAAAAAGTGTTTACCTCCGGCGGCCCTGCGGGACTTTTTAACTTAATTCGCTACAAGTTTTCTTCTTACCTAACCTAAACCCCCCCATGGAGAACACCTAACTACGGCCCTGGTTGAATGGGCTGAGCCGTCAGGCAACGCTCCTTATACTGGACAAAATGGTGAATGCGGTTATTATAATTATTACTGCCTGGCATGTTCGCGTATAGGTACAGGGCTGAAATTTTCAGGGGATGTAGCCGGGGTAAGAAGAAGATCCTGGACGAAAACGGGATCCCGTACCCCCACCCCCGCCCCCCGTTTGCCAGGGGTGGGGGAAGAAGGAAAAAGTTAAATAATCAATTTCGGGAGAACGGGAAGAGCTACGGGGTTAAAATTTTTATGGTAGGTACGTCCTATGGAGGGACTACCTTCGACCATACAGGGGGAGGGCTCTAATTTAAGGGGGGATTTTGGGAATAAAAACCGTTTTTCGCCCGTATCTCTGCAACGAAGGCTCGGATTGAAATTCTGACAAACGATGACCCCGCTTGTTGAAGTTTTCACTTCTACGGTGTGGCCTTAAGCACACACAATTTTTTTTATATTTATAAATCTCTTTTTCAACTTGATACCTAGTTTGTATGCCACCTTTTGATCTCTTTCACCTCCGTTTTTGTTGCAGAGCAGTAGTTTTCCGTCCGGACAGGCTTTTGGCTATTTTCTATCACCATGTTATATTTTAACTACCTTACCATCGGAGGCACCAATATCAGCGACCCCGGTTTTTTCTTCATTTTAGGCATACCTTGGGTTAGTTGCGCCCCCATAGCGAGCGAAGGGTCATATGTGAAGTGAAATAATAGTTAACGTTTCATTGTGCTCATTAGGTGCCGTGCTACGGCTAGCTCCAAGTGTGTATACTGCATCTTGTTGTGAATCCTGCCCAGTGATGCCAGGATGCGGTCTGGTGAAATTTCACCCTTTGACAAGGGAAGGAAGTGGACGGGTAAAACCGACAGCTGTTCTATTACGGGTTGGCTCCACGATTTGACAAGCGTCAAGCGTCGTCAAAGGCTCCACGCATTCTCGAGCAGTGGCGTTTCATGAATATTTTATTATAATCCCAGCAAGCATATACCTACCTTATGAGGTACATTCTTGTCACTAAATTATATATGTTATTTTATACTCCATAATACTTCTATTACAGGCTTAAATGACAAAATGCAATGATTGAAATATAACAAATATATTTCCTTAAAACATCAAAACAATGTACGTCACTGCGCGACAGGCCATTTTCAAGGGCAATTATGTGATTCTTATTAGCTATCATGACTGAGAATGTCAACAAAGCTAGTATAAAATTACAAAGAAAGGCATCCTGAAGTATAGTCGTAATCATATTTTGAAATAATCTATACCTCAGCTCACACAAAGAAAATAAATAATAAATATTAGCGTCAGCAAGAACCAGGTGTAGAATATATTTACCTGTGAAAAGTAATTCCAAGCTCCTTTCGGTCACTGCGACTTTTACAGCCATAAGAACAACAAAACACCATATTGTTATGGACAAATTGAAGTATTTTGAGAGTTTTTCACGACAAAAATCACCAAAATACACGGAGGTGTCGCTTTGAATGTCTGGCTCCTATTAATGGCGTCCGTTCGATTTTTGATCACACGTACTGCGCGCAGCCGTAAAGCGAGATTATCTGCCCACTCCCTTCCCTTGTCAAAGATTTCACCAGATATTAATGAGTAATCTGGTGAGAAAAACTTCTAAAAAAGGCAATTTCTAGTGATTTTAAACTTTCATTAAGTTTTCAGCATTTGAGCACAACATTTGACTATTTAATTGTATTATATTTTTGAAGTACTTATTTCCTTAACTTTGATACTGAGTCTGCCATTTAGTGAAAGCGCCGGTAATCCGAGGCGTTTTAAGATCCTTTACACAAATAGTGCACTATGTAAAAATCGACCTCCTATTGGTCGATCCATCTCGTATTACAATATGTCTTCGTGATGTAACCAATTTCTGTCAAGAGCTTTCGTGGTGTAGAGGTTTAGACAGCTGGGTCTCACCTGGACGGCCCGGGTTCAATCCCCGTTGCTTTTTTTTATTTTTTTTTTGATTGTTTCTAAACAATTTTTTTCTTGATTTTGGGTATGTCTTGGGTTAGTTTGGGTTAGCACATGGTTAGTTTCCTTTTCTTGAGCCCTCGTAGCGAGGGAAGCGAGCAGAGGGCCATGCGGATCGACCAATAGGAGAGTCCGATTTTTATATAGTGCACTATTTGTGTAAAGGATCTTATAACGCTAATCCGAGTTCTATATTCTTCAAAATCGATACTGCAGGTTTCTTTCTACAAGTTAAACGACTAAATCAAGACCACCTATTCGTAGTATAGGTGGCCTTGGCTAAATGCGTTCTCGTTCTTTTTCATGCAATATGTTTATTAGATCATATTCTCTCTCTTTCTGATGTATTATGCTTACGGTGCAGGTAGTTTAAAGCATAAACTAAGGAGGTCTAGAAGAAAGCCTTCCTTAGCATTCAAAATGATTCCTATTTGGCCATTTAAAGCAGTTCAAAGCCACACAATAAAAAGAGAAAAGATCTACAACTGTATTAGTGTAGGTACTCTTGGCAGGTAGAAGCACAAACAATTTGCGTAGCTATATTGTTTGTGGTAGAAGTAGGGAATCAATGACATTATACAGTCACCTTCGCCATAGTATCAGGAAATGTATTTATAAAGAACTTTCTTTAATTAAACAATTTCATTACGATATATAAACACGCATTTTCTCGTTTTTAATACCGCAACTAAGTAAAATCACTTTCTAGTGATTTTTCATTCCAATTTCTGTGAATAATTTTTTCGACCTGGCAACACTGATCCTTTTTTTTTAATATTTCATCTATGCTATTGCTGAATTTATTTAAAAATAAGAATGGTTTCAGGAAACGCTGGTAAGCTGCTGCTGTTGTTCTACTTCCTTTTTAAATCAGAAATAAGCGCCTTTTGTACCGGTTTTATTAAAAATGAAGGAATAGTGTAGCAAAACTTATTGTTTAGTATCTTGTAATCTTTTTCAGATTGCAACAAAACTATGTAGTAGCAGTATTAGGAAAAGGCAAACTGCATTTGACTGTAAAAGGGCCCCACGGGCAAGTTATTCGGATCAGTGGCAGCGTTACAGTTAACAATACCGATATTCTTTTATTACGGTTAGAGAATGATGTTAAATTCAATCGATATGTTCAAGCCGCTGACCTAAATGCAAGGTAAATATAATAACTAGTGTCGAACAAGTCTGTGTCTACCACGTAGAGGTGGTAAGGGACAAGCACTTGAATGCATTTAAATAACAACATTTAGGAGGATTAAATTTAAACTTAATAAAAGTATCTGACAATATAGCTCGTTGATGTTGAATTCTTTCAGTAGACATAGACTGGTGCGTCAAACCATATGTTATTTACTCGAGCCATCGAGCTAAATTCTTTCAGGCTAGATAATCAAACTGGAAAACCCCAACAATAATTCTGATTACATTTTAGAAGAGATGGTGCCCAGAAGGAAAAATGTTATGCCGTGGGACAAAATAATAAAACCAAAGCTATGTTTGTACCACTAATTCCGCTTCGCAACTGTTTAGTCGGTTACCGTTGTTTTGAGAAGAAAATTGAGGAAGGTTGCTTGGTAAATGAGATTGCATCGAGTAAATACGTATATTTATTAAAAATCTTTCAGGATAATCATTCGTGGAGCGGTACTATCATTTGTGACTCCAGGGTAGGCTGGTATCCAGCAGCAGTTTTTAGCGAAGACGAGGGACACTGCGGAATTTCTCACCTGAAGAAATATACCAGCGTCAAATTTTATCAAAATTTAATTTTTGATATAATAAGTAAGTATGGCAATGTAGCTCGTTAATATCTTTATATTCTTTATTGACTTGTAGGTGACTATGTTCTATGTTGGCAATGAAATGATAGTGAATTAGTGTGGTTATCACATTATAAGGGTGTAGACAGTAATGTTGCAAAGGAGGGGGTGTGTAAATGGTACATGGAGGACGATGAGACCCCATACCATCTACTTACGGAATGCCTCGCCTTCACGTGGGCAAGACCCAGAATCTTTGGCGCGACGCTGATCGAGCCAGGTTTAGGCATTGTGTTAGTCTGATGGAGTTGCGGGCTTTCCATCCTGGAGGTTTTCTAATGCGGGCTGGGGGCCACTCCTGATACTGATACTGACAGTAATGTTTTGCTATTTTTATGCGGGACAGCTAATTAATTGACTTGTTTTCCCTAAATTGAGTTTCTTAATTACCTACATACACACTTTAGAACTTCAAATGTGCAATTCTGCTCTTTGGCTCCATGAATTGTTTATTTTTATTCGATTTTGGGTGACGTTCTGACTTCTGACACTTTGACTTTTGCTAGTTGTTAGTGTTGTCACTTGTCAGTATTGTCACATCCACCGAACAGCGTTGCCGGGTGTGTTTTTTGTTCTGCTTACAATTCGTTTCAATCTTAATTAGCAATAAAATTTAGTTGAATTGAATGGTACAACTTCTTTATCAAATCTCGTAAAATCATAAAATGCGTCAAATTTGTCAATGTGATCTTAATATGGCAATTAGTGATATAATATTATAAAGTCGGGATATTGCACATATTGGCAACACTGTTGGAGGTTGTATATATATTTCAAGTGAATTAAGTGCTTTCTGAAATATATTTTCAGATTTCTGGCAACGGTTCACATACACACATACATTTTATAACCGCAAATTTTCAAATCCGCACTCTATGGCCTGTTTATTTGATTTATGTTAACGTTGTCAGTTATAATATGTCACACTTATCGAACTGCGTTGTCGTACGATTTTTTTGCGCTGTTTACGAATCTTAATTAGGAATACAATTTGGTAAAATTGAATTTTGCAAAATATTCGTCAATTTCTGTCAATTTGCATGCCTTAAAAATGCAATTAGTGATTTAATTCTACAAATTCGAGATGTTGCACACATCGACAACACTGTTGGAGGTTTTAATTAAAGATAAATAAATTTGCAGTTTCTATGGTAAGAAGTTAAATACGAGCTTTTGACGGTTTCTTCTACTTAAAACCTTGTTTTATGTCATATTTATTTCATTTCCAGATAAAATAAATTAATATTTTCTTATGAATTATAGGAAATAGTTTTTCTATTTTTTAGCCCTAACACCTAAAACGACACAACCGCCTCTCTGTATTGGGTTTCAGTGTCCTTTAGGCAATTGCATTTCGGAGGATAAAATATGCGATGGGATCAGTGACTGCCATAATGGGGAAGATGAAAGGACTGGTTTGTGTTACGAGAAAGAGAAAAAATGCAATTTGGGGGATAAGTGTGGTAAATATCACAAACAAGTACTAGTCTGTTTAGATATTTATTATATACTAATTATTTTTCATTATTTCAAATAATACCACCCATTATCATAAAATGCAAAGAATGTATCCCACTTTTATAGTTTCGATTTGAAAGCATTTAGTGGCTTTAGCTAATGGAATTAGTGGTGACATCTATTAATGTAAGGATGAAGCTTTCACCAAGTTGGCGATCTACACATCTCTATACCTTACAGGACGTCAATAATTTATTTCGTTCGCATTTGGATAGATGTCACTAGCTGTTCTACTTGGGCTAAATCTACAGTGTCTAAAGCCACTATAGCTAAATGCATTCAAATTATGAGTGAAGCAAAGGCCCAAGGGCCTATAACTATTTAACCACAACAATATTATATTAGTATGTCCTCCGACCCATCTAAAATGTCCGACAACCAACAAATGCTATCCGAAAACCTCGTTTTGCGACAGGACTAATAATTGCGGAGAGTTTGAAGACGAACCGGACGTGTGCTCATGCCGGAACTATCTGAAGCTGACGAATCCGGGAAAAATCTGCGACGGTACTCTTAATTGTATGGACAGAACCGATGAAGACCCGGATATTTGTACTTGCAAACTTGGAGATTTCCAATGTGGAAAGTAAGTGTCCTTTGTCACGATCGATATCGAATACTGAATGCTTATTTATTGCAGATCGAATAAATGCATTCCTTACGAGATGGTTTGTGACGGAGTAAAAGACTGTCCGAAAGGGGAAGATGAAGCGACTTGTTTGTCTTTAAAAGCCAACGACCAAGAAAAGTAATGACAATTGTTATACAGTATTTGGTACTAATAATTGATAACTCCTTATTTTGCGTCTCTATGTATAAAATACAAGTACATTTCAATAAGATCTAAATGATCTTGACGGATTCACCTCAATAAATATACTTTTTCAGTAATAAAACTAGGAGGTCGATTCAATTAAGTAGATCTTTAGCCAGAGCTGCCAAATTGTGTTTAATTTCTGAGGTATTAAGTAATATGAACAAATAATACAAACTTACATCTGTATTATTTTACATTCGTATAGCTAAAGATACATAGTATCTATGGACGATTTTTTCACTAGCAACTAAACCCCACGCAAAACAAATCATCCCGAGTCGGCCCGAACGAATTTCGAAGCCAATCTTAACTTCACGCATGGCCCTCCGCTCGCTTCGCTTGCTCCGGGGCGCAATTAAACAAAACTAACCCGAATTTATAAAAGGAAACAGACATACCCTTAAAAAGTACGTAAAAGTCTCTTACCACCGTCGGGAATCGAACGCGGGACGTCATATCGGAAACCCAAAGTCGTATCACTAGACCATGAGGTCTCTTGAAAGCATTTCGACAAGACAATGGTAAATAACGAAACTCATTCGGGCCGACTCGGAATCATTTGTTTTGCGTGGGGTTTAGCTACTATTTATTTTTCCTGACTAATTGGCAGCACTGTCGAAGTAGGCTCAATAGTGTTAATCAACCTGTTACTTTCAAATATCAGGCATGATTGTAATATTTCAGGCCCAACGCTGGCGAAGTGATGACAAGAACGGCCGGTACTTGGCATAGCGGCTGCTTCGACTTGAACTATACCAGCACGAAACTTGAAGAAATCTGTACTAAATTAGGATTCAACGGTACTATTTAAAATAATTTTACAAAAGATCAAAAATTATCATCCAACTTTATTTTACAGCAAAAATCGTGAATCAACTCACCCCGTCGCGCAATTCGACAACGCTGTCTGCCCGTCGGCCGATCCAGGATTCGTTCGATGTCGTGTGGCTCCGGCGTAGCCCCGGAAACAAGCTGCGGTTGAGGTTACGTTCCGGGCACGATTCGTACGTCAAATTTGTGACGGATGACAAGTGTCACAGACTTTTTGTTGCTTGTATATAGGACATGAAATATTGTTAAATAAATTTATAATTTAATAATAATTGTACATTGTTTTAGTCTTCGTTAACTATTAAGACTACTAAACCCAACCTTATCATTGGAGCAATTTATTTGCTTTAGTTTTTCTTGCGTTTTAATGTAGATGGTGCATAACACCGTTAACGATCAATGCCAAGTTTATCGAGGGTTGTTTGCTAATTGCGCTCCTGCATATTCTTGTCCAATACAAATTGCAATGAACAAATTTATAAAGATCATCATACAAAGTCTGCAATGAATGATATACGTGCATATGTGAAATTCAAGGGGCAATGATGACATTGCCCTTTGCATCCGATTTTCTGGCCAGAAACTTCAGAAAAGAGAGTAAAAGTCGCGCGTCATCTGTCAAATGCTAGTTTTAAATAGGAATGTGCGAATTGCGAATTCTTCTGTCTTAGTAGGCTGCTGTCGACATTGCTATGGGGACTTTTAATAATTATTAATATGGAGCTGCTCGACGCTATCTTTGTTTTTGCGTAGTAGTGTCCCTTAGCCAAACAAGGACAAAATGTTTCGGATTCCTTCTTAAAATAATCGATTGTTAGTTACGCTAAGAGGGACTTTTATAATCCTAATTATCAATAAGCAAAAACGAAAGTGTGAATTTAGTTCATATTTCTCGATCGCTAGTCTATTATCATTTGCAACCTATAAACAAACTCTCATCAGAGATCCTTGCTGCAATAGTGGAGCAGCAGAACGCTTGATAGCCTTCGAACTGTGTAGATTTCTCCTGATGTAAAGCAACTTATGTACTTTTCAATTCAAAATTTGGTTCCTAAGAAAGTTTTTTAAATGCCTATACTTGCACAAACGTATATATAATAGCTTATGTCTACAGTTACGTGAATTCAATTCCATAAGCCAATAAGTGTATCCGTATATCCAGATCAAATAAATATAGGTATTACTGAATCAGATAGAGGCAGGTGTCGATATTATCGTGAGATTATTCGCGGACTTTTAGTCACAGTAATTGTTCAGCACTTTGGAAGGGGATAAACTGCATGAAGTAATTGGCTAAATGTTTAAAATATTATTATTCCTCTTCAATATATCTGTGAGTATCAATTTGTTCTAGCGCTTTAGCATCGTGCTAGAACACCTGATCCTTTTAAGGAACACACGCTTACTATTATAGCAGACTATAGGCACAAAGAAGTTTTAATCCACCAGGACTAATTGTTCAGACATAATTTTGATCATGATGGACTGACACGTGCAGTTTGTGCGATCCGGGCAGTCGCCATATTGGGCGTTCATCGACCCAAGAATGAACCGTTCGTCCGTGGCCCATCGCAAGAATGCGACCCGCTTCTCGGTCCAACCGAACCCAAACACTTGGTATATTGGTCAGTACGACCAAATACAGGGCATTCCTTATACCTGGCCGAGCGGGGCCGCAGGACGACTCACATACGAAAAAGGTGTCCTTAATGAAAATGTTTTAATCGTAGAGTTGCCAGATCAGTGTTAGGAGAGGGCAAAGGGCCAACTTTTGAAATGGAAAGTATCTAGGGCCTAGGACTGGTTATTATGGTCATTATGGTGAAGTATTTTGTGCTAGATTGATAAAAAATTGGTTGTGGAATCAGAAGTTATATTTAAATTGAGTTGGATGTTGAAGTTCTGTTACTCAAGTAGTAGGTAATGTTTAAATGTTCACTCAGAGCACTCCGAACAACACGAATACAGCACACGCTATCTCCCGTGCGTAGGTGATCAAACGTGCTGCTGCTATTACCTACCTAGGAATGTTCTGCATTATTTTAACGCATTTTCTGTGATGTATGTTGTTATACCTAAATGGACAAAAGAGATTATTTTCATTTTACCATGAAAACTAGTAACTTATCTGGAAAAATTCTGACACAATGAAACCCATAGTAAATTTCACCTAGATTTCGAAACTTGATAAATGATAGTTTTAAGACATTTTTTTCAAGAATTTAGGAATTGATCAATAATAATTATTTTCATTCTACCATGAGTAGGTACCATGAAAATCGTAAATTATCTGGACTAGTTCCGAAAGTCACGAAATTCATAGTATCTAATATAAACGTAGATTTTGAAAATCAATATGAAAAATATGAAAAGTTTTGACTTTTTTTTGACCGTTTAGTTTTATGGCATTGTGCATTTCTAATAAATGACCAAAAACGAGTCTTTTCAATCTATCAGGAAAATATCCAAATTTCCTGGAAAAATTCTAAAACTCATGAAATATATAGTAAATTTTACATAAATTTCGAAAATATATATGAGATTAGAGGGAAATTTTCAGTTTTTTCAGACAGTCCAGTGTAATTGACCAAAAATAACTTTTCTATTCTACCAAGAAAATATCTACCTAAATTACCTGGAAAAAATACTGACATGCATAAAATCCATAGTAAATTTTATGTAGGTTTCAAAAATGTATATAAGAACGTTGAGAAATCTTGGATATTTAAAGAATCTTTTTTATGGCGCTATACATTTTCTGGTACCTAATCGACCAAAATCGATTATTTTGATTCTACCAGGAATATCTAAATTACCAGGAAAAAAAATCTGGAACTCATGAAATCCATAGTAAATTTAACGTAGATTTTTGAAACTTGATTTGAGAATTTTGAAACTTTTTTATTTTTTCCACAATTTTCAATTGAATGACGGTGATCATTTTTCAGTACAAAAACA
>MU187529.1:1076-30797 GCA_016904865.1 Pissodes strobi | reverse complement strand
TGAAACTCATGAAATCCATAGTAAATTATACGTATATTTTGAAACTTTACATGAGAGTTTTGGAACATTTTTAATTTTTCCAGAATTTTCAATTGAATGGTAGTGATAATTTTTCAGTACAAAAACATTTTTTTTTTCATTGTACCATAAAGCATAGTCAATTATCCTGCAAAATTCTGATATTCATGAAATCCATAGTAAATTGCACTTAGATTTTGAAACTTGATATGAAAGTTTTGAAACATTAATTTTAAGTTTTTCCAGAATTTTCAATTGAATGGCGGTGATCATTTTTCAGTACAAAAACATTTTTTTTTCAGTCTACCATGAAAATTAGTATATTATCCGGAAAAATTCTGAAACTCATGGAATCTATAGTAAATTATACGTATATTTTGAAACTTGACATGAGAGTTGTGGAACAATTTTATTTTTCCAGAATTTTCAATTGAATGGCGGTGATAATTTTTCAGTTAAAAAAAAATTTTTTTTTCAGTTTACCACGAAAAATAGTAAAAATTCTGAAACTCATGAGACCTGTAGTAAATTAGAAGTATATTTTGAGACTTGATATGAGAATTTTGAGACATTTCTAATTTTTTCAAAATGTTCAATTTAATGGCGACGATTTTTTTCTCAGTACAAAAACAATTTTTCGTATTCTACCACTAAAAAGGGTAAATTATCCTGAAAGCTCATGATATCCATAGTAAATTGTGCGCAGATTTCGAGAATTGATATGAGAATTTTGAGGCATCTGGAATTTTTTCAAAATCTTCAGTTTTATGACAGGATGTATTTTCTAGCATCTAATTTACCAAAAACGATTATTTCCATTTCTTTAGGAAAAATACGAGACTATCGAGAAAAATCTGAAACAAAGACTTACGTAGGTAGATTTCCAATATTCACAGTTTGTATAATATGGCATTTTAGAACCATTATGCAAATGGGATCAAACGTGCTGCTGCCTTTACCTAGGAATGTTCTATACTATTTTCACGCATTTTCATTTTATATAATGTATAATACGAGAATTCAATTTTATATATTCGAATTTTATTAGCCAAGTAGTTGGTAATGTTTAACTATTCACTCAGAGTACTCTGAACAACATAAATACGATTAGAACCATTATGCATACAGGATCAGACGTGCTGCTGTCATTGCCTAGGAATGTTCTGCATTATTTTAACGCATTTTGTGTGATGTATGAAATTTGAATTAATTTAGAACAGCCATATATGACAACCCTGTTCTGGATTAGTGTCATGTTGAGTGTACAGAGTGGGCGAGCATAATCATTGTGTAATTATTAATCGATATTTTGATTAATCGCCACTTCGTTTAATAGATTGATCGATCGTTTGCCAAGTAGGTCATGAACGCGGACGGACGAGCACTTATAGGGCTTATTTCCTGCAGTCTTGTCAAATTGTGTTTATTTTCTCTCATTAAAATATAGTTATGAAGTATGGGGAGCTTAAGTATTAGGTTTTATTTACTGACATGCATCCATCCATCAAAATAAATAAAATATCAAAACTTCTAATTATTATTTCATATCATGTGAACATTTGGCAAAGTGGGGCTAACAAGCCTCTCTAACGGTTAACGACAGAAATGCAACGTTGCCATTAGCAGAGAAATTTATCTATATCTAGGGAAAACTTATACAATCGGTAGTTTTGGGAAGTTCACAATTTTTGTTTGCCAAACTTTACACACATAGTCAGTTTTGGAGAGAGCGTTATGGTGTCGGCAAATTGCCGATTTGTTCTGCTTTAAAAGCAGCGTTGGCGTTTATGTCTAGGGAAAATCCTTGCGTGAATTTTGCTACTACACTACACTACAAGCCCGCAAAATTAACCGGACAAAAACAAATTTGTTCAAGTTTCAAAAATTTCTGATATGGCCTTGCTGTTATTCAGGGGTTAAAAACAAGTTGCATTTTACTTTAAACTTTTAAACACACGTTAGAAAAAATTTGACAACTCCATAACGTGTTTTTGTGCGGAATTCTTAAGCCTCATCTTTTCTCAACAGCCCTTTTCTTAATTCATGTCAATATCTCTACTCTAAAAGAAAACACAAAGGTTGAAAGGAAACTATGCAATTCTTATAAAACCATAAACAAAAATAAAAAAATTAATATTGACAAAATTGGTAATCAAAATTTGTATCAAAATTGAGTATTCATCCCCAACCCCCGAGCTTGAATAACAAATCTCATCCTTTCTGGCATTGATTAAATTAAAGCAGCAACCTTGTCTTGAGGTATCTGTTCCCATTCGTTTACCAGCGCATGTTCTAAGGCAGCCAAAGATTAAAATTCACCATAATTTTGCCTAATTCTTCTTCCTAGCTTGTTCCACACGTGTCCTATGGGATACAAGTCTGGACTTCTTGGGGGCCAGTCCAGTACTTGAATACCAACATCGTTGAACTATTGCCTAGTTAGTCTGGCTATGTGCGGCCGAGCCTTATCTTGCACTAACAGGAAATGTCCTCCTATAAATGGCATATAAGGAACCACATGCTGTTCCAAACGCTCCCTAATGTACCTATCAGCATTAAGGTTCCCTCCCTGTAGCACAACAAGGTCTGTGCGGGCTTCCAAAGAAATACCACCTTATACCATCACTCCTCCACCACGAAAATGTACTCTAGGAGAGAAATAGAGCATATCGTTCTCCAGGCCTTCTCCACACCCTTTGGCGTCCATCAGGTGAATATCTTGTAAAGCGAGACTCGTCTATGAAGAGAACATTTCGCCAATCATTCATATCCCAATCTGCATGAGTTGGAGCAAATTCCAGGCGCTGCCTTCGATGACGTGCATCTAACAGAGGGCCTGTATCAGGTACACGAGATGTTAAATGTTGTTCTTTCAACCTTGTTCGATTTTGCCAATGTTAAATAATTTCAAAATTTCATTTATATGCCTCATTTAGGGAAAAAGACGCTGTATTTTGCACTCATCGGTTTATTAATTCTAAATTTATTGATACGCTTTGCTAACAATTCGCTTGAAATTGCCGCTTTTCTTAATATACATTAACTATATTCTAAGTCTAGGTTAACCATATATTCGTATTAACATTTATAACACGTTGTGACTCTATTTATTTAGTTGATAAGCGATGCACATTATTATTAATAGCTTAGCTTGATTTGTATTATATTACCGTAGAACGGTGAACGAACCGATTCATATATTTTTTAAGAATTCTGTTAGCCTGCAAATACGCTGCATTTGACTCTAATTTTGTTGGCATATTTTATAACCTTTTGGGAACCCCTTGGTTGTTGAACCCAATGACCCGCTGATTCTTTGTAAGATCGTTAGATCGTTTTTGGACCTCTGCTTTAAATATATTTATCGCTTTATACGGCAGGCTGTAGTTTTTGTAGAGTTCGTTTCAAATAATAGGAATGGGCTATCCATCCGTGTTTGTCGCTCTCGATTTAGATTTTTAAAGGTTTATCATCTTCGTAGGAGTATTTCCTGGCATGTGTTGAAAAATGTAATTTTAGCTCACTATTCGTGGCTTCCGCGGTCGTTTATCATAATAAACGAGAATTAAGGCGTTTATTGTCTTAGAATTATTCCCTGTATCGAAATCGCTCGGCTTGTTTCAGTCCATCCCTACTTCTTGATCGGACGTGAACAAAGGCAAATTGACGAAAACAAATCGAGTCCTTCTAGTTTGAGCGTTTGGCGAGGAGATAAGCCTTTCGCTAGTGCAGTCAGAGACTCCACATTTAGTTTGTGATTTAATTCACCCCATTTATTGGGGATATATTGTGAAATCTCTTGGTGTTTTGACACGACCGATTTTTTGGGATCTACATACTGTACTGGGTAAGCATCTTCTCTGGAATTAATCTTTTTCTATTGCCTGTGATGCGCGTGGATGCCATGATGCTAACGGTTTTTTTTTCATTATTTCTAGAGGCTTTCCACGTTCGTCATATAAGACCGAGACCATCGAATCTCTCATAGTTAGCCCTCACACACACGATTGAGGTAATTATTATTACAATTTATTTTGCCTAAATTAATGACTTAATTACTTATCTGTGTCACCTTTTTTTGTGCATATACCGCCATTTGTTTTTGCGTCCCACATGTTATCTTATCTACCCCATTTTATCTAATCCGAATTTTTATTTTAATGTAACTTTAATTTTGATCGTATGGGGAAGTTTATATTTTCTTTTAGGAGTGGTTCATACCCATCTTTTTTATATTCGGTTGTCTGAACCTTAGTATCTCTTTTATTTGCCGATGGTCATTGAAAATTCATTGATAATTTTTGGGGGAATTTGTTTTATAAAGAAAATATATTTATGCGAGGGGGGCTATGGTTTTTATTAAAGTAAGGGGGTTTCGTCTAATGCGCACTGGGTATTTCAGGGTTTTTCCGGAAGGCCACCACGTTCACCAGCAGGCCACTGCCTTTTCCTGCTGGCTAGAACCACCCTTTTCTAGTGGATTGGAAGCAGGCTTTACCAGCAGCACTTATCAGCCAATATCGACACCGAGCTATTGAGAACTCGGCTAGATCTTCCCCTCGAGGCGATCGAAAGGCGGTACCTGAGGTGTCTCCACCAGAGTTCGACGGCCGGATTTGGAGTATTGTATAGAAGCTTTATCTTTCTTTGATTCGTTTCTTTATCTGTTTAATATAATCGCTCTTAGTTTTCCTTCTTTAATATAAATAATATATTGACCGCCAAGCTCTAAGATAGCTCATTAATTTTGTTTTCATTTATTCACTGGTTTATCAGACCAGTTAATTTCATTGCGCGGAATTTTCTCTCTTTTTAATAAAAATTAAGCGTTGGCTCAATAATTTCATTCTCTTCATTCATTAATTGAGTGATATAACCGCTGTGAATTTTATCTCTTTATAATATAAATAGTTACCGAACGTAACAATTGAAAATGAATGCTACCGAACGTAACAATTGAAATTATATGAGTTTAGAATGAATTGGAAACCCTGAAAAGATCGTACGGATTGTTGGAGCTAACTTATCATAGGTCCCTTCAGTTACGTATCACAGCACCGGCGATTACAACACACACCGTGTAGAATGTCGGAAAATACGTGCGGGTTTTCTCGGAGGAAGCTGTCTCAGGTTTTTCTAGATCGAGTCGAGCTGGCTGTCGTACTTCTATGGTACCATGTGTCGTACTGCTTCGGGTGGCGCGCGACGTTCCGTGCGTGCGCGCGTATTTGGGATTTCAAGTAAAATACGTCCAACAACTATTATCGCGAATATATGCAACCCGATATATTTAAACAATAATATATGTTGTTTGAGCATGGAAAATACGAAGTTGAATTAAATAAGAAAACATAACTAAATTATAAACTAATTAAACTTATAACTACTTAGATATATAGGTGTGGCTAGAACATGCCGTCCACCTAAAATGTGAAGCATTTTATTATTAAGAAATGGGTAAAGGACAGAGTTTTACAAGAGGTCGCTTCACGACTCCTTGTACTGTTCTTACACAAGCTACACGAACAATACCGTCCGAGCCAGGAAATACCTGTTCAATTCGTCCCAAACTCCAATGCAACGGAGGTACGTTATCGCTTTTAATAATAACCAATGTACCTGGTTGTACAGAGACGGGTGGTTGTAACCATTTCGTTTTCTGTTGCAATGTGTGAAGATATTCGTCCTTCCACCTGCGCCAAATATCTTGCTGAATGCGCTGAATTAATTGCCATCGATTCAGACGATTTAAAGGAAGGTGAGTTAGGTCGTCATCAGGGACAGATGTGAGAGGTTCGAGAGTGAGGAAATGGCCGGGAGTAAGAACAGATAGGTCTGTTGGATCCGAACTTAGAGGGCAAAGTGGACGTGAATTTAGCATTGATTCGATTTGAACTAAAACCGTATAAAATTCCTCATACGTGAGTACCTGAGCACCAACCACTCGGATTAAATGAAATTTGACGGATTTAATGCCAGATTCGAACAGTCCTCCGAAGTGGGGTCCTGAAGGAGGATTGAACGACCACTTAATCTGTTCTCCTTCTGCAGCAACGCGCATGCAGTTAGACAGCGTTCGATAGGCTCCAACAAAACTAGTACCATTGTAGGAAAAAATATGAGTACATCTACCTCGCCTAGCGACAAATCGCCTTAGAGCAGCAATGAAACAACTTGAAGATAAGTCGGAAGCAAGCTCCAAATGCACAGTTTTGGTGGTAGAGCATACAAATAGACATAAGTACGCCTTTTGTGCCCTTGAGCCTCTAGCTTTACTAAGTTATGTTGAAAGGGCCACCAAAGTCCACGCCAACACACTGAAATGCTTTCAATTGATTGATACGCGTAGAGGGTAGATCGCCCATAGGAGGTTCGAAAGAGGTAGGCTTGATTCTAAAACAACGAATACACCGAGAAAGGCAATGTCGAATGGCTCGACGGGAAGATAAAATCCAGAATTGTTGAGATAACAGAAATTGTAAGCCTTGAAGACCAACGTGCATATTGTCACGATGGAAACTCTCGATAATGCGATAAGTGAGAACGTGTTTTTGAGGTAAGAGAATTGGATATTTCTGATCATAGAGCAAGCCAGAATGAGTAAGCCGTCCGCCCAGCCTGAGAATATGCTCTTTGTCGATGAACGGACTAAGTTTTGAAAATACCTTTGGCAATTTTTTTTTACATTTAATTTTCTCAATCTCTCCAGAAAAGGCAACGGTTTGAACATATCGAATAAGAGGCAGAAGAGCTAGGTGGAGTTCCCTTGAAGTAAAGCTACCATGTATGTTCTCAGAGGACCTCTTGGAATTTGAGAGAAAGCGTAAACAATAGGCTAGAATACGTTTGATTTTTGAAATGGAGGAAAATTTGTTCAAAAGTGTCTCAAAAGATTTGGAGAATTCTCAGCGACAAGAACAATCTTCCGAGCTTCTTCAGAGACAACATCAGATTTAGAAGAGTTAAGATTTTGATTTGGCCAATTGTCAGGAGATAACTGTAACCATGAAGGACCATCTAGCCAAAGTGAATGGCTGAGAAGAGCTTTTGGGAGTAATCCTCGAGAAGCACAATCGGCAGGATTGTCCGCTGATCCTACATGAAACCAACGAGACGACGCAATTCGATCATGGATATAACTGACTCGATTGGACACGAAAGTTTTCCACAAATGTGGAGAATTTCGTAACCATGCAAGGACAACGCTAGAATCAGTCCAAGCAAATATAGGACAGGAGGAATGATTGGAATATGTAGTTGAAACGACATACATGAGATTTGACAGCAGAACAGCACCGCAAAGTTCCAAACGAGGTAAGGAAATACGTTTAAGTGGAGCTACCTTCGACTTAGCACAAACAAAGGAAACCTTTATTTCACCAGTGGACGTTTCACAGCGCAAATATATAACAGCGGCATATTCACGCTCAGAACTATCGGAGAAGCCGTGCAGTTCAAACGTACATGCGTCTTTTGGGATTATACAACGAGGAACATGAAGGTTACTTAACAACGAAAGTTCCGAGTTGTATTGAGACCATTTTTCTAAAACATCTTCTGGAGGTTCTTGATCCCATTCAAGACCCAGATTCCATAAGTGTTGGATTAGAAATTTTGCAAAAAACGTGAGTGGAGAGAGAAACCCGAGAGGATCAAAAATACGTGCCAATTCTGAAAGAATAGATCGCTTGGTGCAACAATCATTTTTGATCGCGACAGAGTAGGAAAATACATCTAGATTAGGTATCCATCGAAGATCCAGAACTTTAATAGCTGATATTTCATTATTATCGAATTCCTGTGGTTGCTGTTGCTGATGAGATTCCGGAATCATACTTAGAAGCTCTCTACGATTACTAGCCCATTTTCGGAGTTCGAATCCACCTTTCTTTAGCATAGAAATGAGCTCGTCTTTGAGGGTTTGAGCCTCAGATAAAGAAGAACAACCACTAACCACATCGTCTACAGAGATATCCGATTTTAGGAGAGACGCTGCCCTAGGAAAGGTTTCCTGCTCGTCCTGGGCTAACTGAACTATGGTACGCAAGGCAAGGTATGGCGAACAACTCAAGCCGTATGTTAAGGCCGCCATACACGATGCAGTTTTCGATTCGCAAACCCGAAGCAAGCCTGTATTCTCGGCTAAGGCATACACGTTACGTTTTATTCGGAGGGTTTTGTTCAGTTTTTAGTGTGGTGCGAAGCGAAAAGTTGTAGACAAGATCTCGGAAAATTATCTTATGTTAATAGGAGTTGCTTTAATGTCTAACAAACAGCAAAAAATAAAACGAAAACGTTCGAAATGGGTAAAACAGAGGTTAATAAATCGACAAGTGAATTCGCATATGCACCTAATAAACGAATTACGACTGGAACCTGATAACTCGGCCTGTACCCATATCGTCACAATACACGTTCCGACTTGCAAGCAAAAAACCTAGCCGGAAGGTAAATAATCAAGCCCTGACTGTTTTTTTGGGAGGCCGAGAGTTCAGGCCCGGCCTTCCGGCCAATATGACCACTAACGATACAGTTTGCCTTCCGGGTTGCAAATCGAAAGGTCCACCTTCCGGTAAACTGCATGGTGTATGGCCAGCTTTTGGCATATGGTGTGGTGCCAAACTGGATAGAGCATGGGACACCTTTTTTACTACCTGTTCAAAAACCATTTTTGAACACGTCTTCAAATCTAACGATTTAATTTTTGTACAGTTTAACATTGCACACCACTGTCCTAGCATTCCAAACAATTTAAAACCTTGGCGATACTACTAACGCCATCTCTTGTTTACCACGTTTATCCACTGCGTCGGCAGGCTAGAAAGCTAAAAGTTAAGCGTCCTCAAAGGGCCTTCGACCAATCATAGCGCTTCGAGCTTTATCCGGGCTATATTTCTAGCACCATCTGTTGTAAACTACCTTTACTCATTTGGAGCCTGCCGCGCATCCTAAGCTCATCTGACCAATCATAGCGTTTCCCGCTATACCCCGGCGACCGAGTCGACCAATCACAGCGCATCCTACAGGATGGCCAGTTCACCCTAACTAAAATTCCCTAAAATTCACATCTTTAATATTCGAATTTCATGCAAACTAATCAGCAGATTTCAACCGGATTTGTATTAAAATTCATAATATTAATTTAGACAACCGGTCATGTTAAGTTTTTACATAATATCTCTGTATTTACATTATTGCCCTTTCCATGCCCGAAACGGTGCATCTTCTCCCACCAGAAGGGGCGTTAACAACTTCTTCAAGTTGCTCTAGTTCCCACGTTCTAGAATTCAGTATAGAGTAAAAAGTAGTGTCTTAACCTCGACCATGTAAGTCGCAAAAGGCGTACCCCCGTTTCTAGCCGGCTGGCGCTAGGCGCCATGCCGGCAAGTTTTCACGTTTTGATACCCCATCATCTCTAGTTTGTTACTCAAGTGATATAGTGATATCCTGGCATAATCATCGTCACATCAAGCCTGCAATAAGGTATTTATAAATTGCAAACTTAATGCCATTATTCTCCCGCCGAGCAATGGCGTCTCAATTGGTCTTATCCATGGGAGTTGTACAATCGAGCCCTGTCTCGAACCACACCGCACTCAATAGAGCCTAGTCTCTAAATCTCAAGTAAGTAAACGAGCATGTTTACAATCACATTCTCACAAAGCCTACAAAAAGGTATATTTCGGCATCTACTGCCATCATGGAGGCCGACTGATCTCTAGTACTAAGCCTACAAAAAGGCATTTTTCGGCATCTACTGCCATTATGGAGACCCACTGATCTCTAGCACAAAGCCTACAAAAAGGTATATCTCGGCATTTACTGCCATTATGGAGACCCACTGATCTCTCTAATTCTCAAAGGCTGTGCCATGGCTGCACAGTCCCCAATGGTCTTGCCCATGGGACATTCTATATTACCAGTATACCACTGGTTGCTACACTCCTTGCTTTATTCTAATATAAGGATTAAACGGCACTAGTCTGCCAACATACTCAAGCTATCACAATGCTACATCCCATACGCGGATTTCAACTTACCTATGCTACCTGCATAGCATACTTACTAATCATTTATGCGTGCACTAATAAGCCGCATTCACAAGGCATTCATGTCATGCCAATATGCACTAACTGCATACCAGTCAAAACCACTACAATCCAGTCGTTCATATTTGCAAGAAAGCGAACTACATTGTAAATAGAAGCTAGCAATAGATTTGATTAGATAGTGTTTTTCAAAGTGACTTTCCCCCAGTGTTAGAAGATAACCTCCTGAACATTGAACGTTTCTCGTCAATGGTGTTCATAGTGTACATATTAGCTTATAGGTGGACTCTAAGGTAATATGAATCCTGTTATTATCGCTCGTATATTGTTGTATTTTATATCAAGGCTAAATCAGCTAACATAGTTGATAAGTAGCTGTTCCGCAGGAACTCATAACAGACATTTAACTGTACATAGCTTCAAGGTTATGTTTATAACCATATTTTAGCATAGTATTACAACTGTTTAGGCAATGCTTTAGTTTTTTAAGAGTATTATTTATGTCATATTTTTCAAGGTCGAAATTTGCCTCGACTGATATTGTTCATATCGTAGCACTGACTACGTGCAATAATTCACTGTTTATATTTTGTGTATTTATGAGCTTTTAGTTATTTTCAAGTAAAGTAACTTATTAAAATATTCATATAATGCTAAAGCTTTTTGTTTTATTTACAAAATGACTTTAGAACTAGCCCTATGGTAAAATTTCAGTGCTCAAGAGCACATCTCTTTTTGTTCAGAAAATCGACCAAGATCGACTCTGAAACACTACCCGTGAAACTGTCGACAGTGCGAAGAGTGTAATTTTGAATAGGGCTATTTTTACAAAATCGCCATAGAATCCGCTGATAGTCTTGATGGTAAGGCTGGACCAGAATTTGCCTATACATCTGACGGATATCAGCGGTGAAGACGACATAATGAAGTCGGAATTTTAACAAAATTGAAAATATGTCTTTTTGCAATTTAGGACCAGTGAGAAGACAGTCATTGAGAGAACTTCCATTGGTAGTTTTACTGCTACCATCAAATACCACACGAAGTTTAGGTTTAATACTATTCGAGTTGAAAACTCCATGATGAGGAATGTAATATGCCTTCGATGGATTATCTAGCGGAGTAGAAAGGCACATATGACCAGAGTCCAAATACTCCTGCATTAAATCACAATATGCTTTATATAGAATAGGATCTTGGTGTAACCTGCGCTCCAGGGAATAGAGTCGGCGAAGCGCCGTATTTCGAGAGTCACCTAACAAAGGTTCAGAGTCTTTGAAAGGTAAAGCTACGATGTAGCGGCCGGTGTCACTTCGAGAATAACCTTCAACGTAAGATTGTTCGCACAATGCATCCTCAGGAGCAATCTGAGTTGCATTCGGAACCTCCTCTAATGCCCAAAAGTTTTCAAAGTAACATCGAGAGAATATTCTGGAGATGTGAATAACGAATTGACCTGAGTAGGTGAAACTGAGGGCACAATGACTTTTCCACAAAGAACGTACCCAAAGATAGTGTTGATATAGGAGGCTTCAGAATTATCATTACCACTTGGAATAAAACCCGGTCTAAGAAGCTGAGGAAAAACATCTGCATCTAACAAAAGATGAATTGGACCTGGTTCGTTAAACTTTGGATCCGCAAGCTTGAGGTGTTTCACATGTTTCCATCTATCAACAGGTATAAATGTACTTGGCATTTCTGAACAAATTTTGGGCAAAGCAATAGCATCTAAGTTTAGAGTGAAGGACGGTTCATTGACAGGTCGAATGACACACGAAACGCGACATGAAGACGTAGAGGGAGTTTGTCCAATACCGAAAATTGATAAGGAAATTTTAGAGCCTGGCAATCGCAAGCGACGATAACACTGCTGAGTGATAATGCTTGTCTGACTACCATTATCAATCAATGCACGAACAGTTTGAAAATTTCCCATGGAATCACGAATTTCTAACTGTTGAAAGTAGAACAGTAGAATTGGAAGGAATAAAGTGAGACAGGGAATTAAGTTGAGAATTTCCGTGCAACTGAACGGTCTTTACATTGATAGGTGCTTGAGGTGAACTAACAGAATTATTTGAGTTTAGTGTTTCCCCACCGTGAAGAAGCGAATGATGTCTGGCGTGACAATTTCGACAAGTGAATGTCGAGCTACATGACGAGATTTGACGGGCTGTATGAAGACAATTGACACACCACTTCTTGTTCATCACAATTTTAAATCTATCTTGAGCAGACTTATCTAGGAAGGTAGGACATTTATAGATCGTATGATCAGCTTTGCAATAAGCATATACTATCTTTTGAGTAACATCTCGATCGGTGTTAGTAAAAAATGACAGAGGGTCTTGCCGAGAATTGAAGGGCTTTGGCGGTTGACGTGGAAATTTAGGAATAGGTTACATATTTTTGTTTAAACCTTGTGTTTTCTCTTAGAGTAGAGATATTGACCTGGATTAAAAAAAGGGCTGTTGAGAAAAGATGAGGCTTAAGAATCCCGCACAAAAACACGTTATACAGTTGTCAAAATTTTTTCCACAGGGCGTTTAAAAGTTTAGAGTAAAATGCAACTTGCTATTAACCCCTGTATACTGTATAACAGCAAATCCATTAGAAACATTCGAAACTTGGATATGAAAAAACGATACCAATAAACACGTCTAAAACCTGACAAAAAATTATCATACTGAAAAAGTTATTTAGGATTGAATTTGAAGAAAATTTTCTTTGTCCGGGTAATTTTGCGGGACAGTGTATTTTGAATTTTAGAAATTGGGATAAGTATATAATATTTATATTGAAAGGCGTGATGAAACCCCATATTAATCAATAGAACCTGAAAGACAATATTATATGTACTTGAAAAGAGCCTATTATTCAATTAAACCTGAATATTGAAAATTTGTTTTTGCCGTTTACAACAGCCATGATAGACGTCCATAAAATGTTAGTAGTAAAACGTCATCGTTACCTCACCAAGGTTCCATAAAGGCCCTACGAACGTCTCATAAGAGAAAACGGATTTTTTTGTGCTGTTTAGATGGTATATACGCTTTAAAACTGGGCCACCACGCCATATATATAAGTCGAAGAAATTATGTCAGAAAAAAGTTCGTGATCCCCCATCGACGAAAACGGTCGTTCTAAAACCATTTACTCCATAAACATCTCGTAATCTAGTTTAATAACAGAGCCTGCCCATAATGGAGGGTAAATTACTAACGCGAGCCCAATACTTAAACCATATCCTCGGCGCGCGAATATTATTAATAAACGAGTTCAGCAACCGATTACAGACCATCCTTCTTCTACGACGCGCTTCTTTGAATTCCAATTAAGAGATTCGTAAGAGAGCGTGAAGAAGAAGATCCTTGTTGGCTTTGAAAAAAATATATACTTATAGTTAGATTGGGTTTTGCTAATCGATCGTGGCCTAACTCTTGAAATTATTAGTCCCTAAAGCACACACAAGCGTGTGGCAATAGTGACTTCCCATACGCACTCGTTAGGTATTCGTACGCGTTTAATTAAGAGACAAACATTTTACGCTCGGATCAACCGATAATTTGCTTTCTTTTGACTATAGAATTTCAAAGGGAAACGAGTAATTTCTTCTTATGCAAACGGCTTAGGATTGCGCAAAGCAAATGTAGGTTCTTCCTTTATTTTCATTGGTGCTGACGCAATCTAAGTTTCTCAGATATATTTTATCGAATATTTGATTTTGAGTATACCTACTCATATTATATACGTCAATGAAGTCTTACATTATTTCTTTAATTTATATGCTGCCAGAATTATTTATTTAAATTACATGCTCGGGATAAATGTTTCAAAATTTGAAACGGACCGTGCGTTTTTAGGTCGCCCTATATAAATTTATAAATTATCTTCTAAATTGAAGGGCTAATGAAATATCGTTCTCTGTCTGCAGGGACACCCTGTATAGCGGTCACAGGAAAGTCGGAAGAAATAAATAAATATGTTAATACTGATATATTTCCTGCGATGCAAATACAGTGCGACTAAAGTATGTATGGAAAATAATTACATGTTGTTTAGAACGTGTATACTCTTAAGGATACATTTCATGCAATACTTAATAATCCCCCATTAAACCAGTTTTATACACTCTAAACAAGAAAAACAGTCTTTTGCTCCTATGTCATTGCCATATATATGTTAAGCCTTTCGTGCCAACTTAGTAGCATGGCTACGTCACGACAGAGCAGCTGTCAGTGAAAAACTCCGATTGATGTAACTAACCATCCTTCTCTAGTTTATTATTCTTGGGCGCAAACACAACTCTTTGCCAAGATGGCCTTGACATAAACAATTTTAATATTATCAGTGCAACTAACCTTTGAAAAAAATTAAAAGTAGTGTCCTTTAGGTGTCGAAATTAAATAATTTTAGAAGCAAAGTAGAAAAATCTATTTCCCAGTTGTACGAAATGAACGAAGCTTTCCAGGTTTAGCATACCTACATTAAATTATTTCCGAGACATTGACGTTTATAATCGACATCTGTCACACTTGGAACTGACGTATATCCAAAACGAAATAACTTTTCCATTTCAGATACTAATATTAAAAGATCGTATATTTTCGCATCGAGCACGTGCAAGCACGCTAAATGTCTTTCAGAACGTGTATTTTATGGTTGAAAGCTCTTTATTTTTTTTGCTGCAGTTGTACCGCCATCTTTTAACTAATGACGTCGTTACTACTACAGATCCATTTCAAGGCGATGTCCCAGATAAACCCACACCAGATGCGAAACCTCCCACCTAACGCATGAAACAAGAATTCGTTTAAAGCTCCGCCTCTTCGGGATGGCCAGCCATCCCAAGAAATAGTCAGGGCAACCTCTAGTGTAATTCTAAACGCGAGCCACGTGAGTCTTGTGGTTTAGTCCGAGAGTGTTACGAAAAATAATTAATCTTTATTTTATTTTAGTTTAAAATGCCTGGTTATAAGTGCCTTTATTTGAATTGTTCTACTAGAAGCGGTGGCGAAAAATCATTATTTAAATTACTCCGCGATCCTGATATGTATGTATAAATGTTGTTTAATGCACATTCCAGCACACTTATTTCCAAAATTATTACATATTCTAAAATCGAATGAGCACGAATTTCAATTAAATTTGAAAACTGGCATACAATGTTATAGTTAATTTTTTTTTTAATCCAACTAATGCTATACAGTGTCCGCCAGAATATTGGCCACATATGGGATTTTTTTTTATTATTATGATATCGGAACTTATGATTTAACCAATCTATTCTGCATGTCTGACAATCTAAAAATGCATTTTAACATTGAAAATATTTCTGTTTTCCTAGTATAGGAACTCAAATCGTGAACAAGTGCATGCTACATTGGCCACATTCATGACGTCATACGCGTGAGAGATCGTGTTAGTTTGTTTATCTAAACCTAAATTTGATTATAACGTATCGGAATCGGTTCAAATGACTAAAATAAATTGAAATTAACTGAAACTAACCGAAAGTTTATTAAACGACTAACCAAAACTAACCAAAAGCACCAAAACGGGCTAAGACGTATCGGAACAGGTTACAAAAATTGAAGTAAGTTAAAACTAATCAAAACAAACCGAATTTTGGCGACTAACTAAAACTAACCGAAAACATTAAGTTTGATTATGTCGTGTCGGAACCGGTTCAAATAACTAAAAAAGTTGGAACTAACTGAAACTAACCGAAAGTTGATTGTATCACTAACCAAAACTAACCATAAGCGCCAAAACGGGCTAAAACCTATCGGAACAAGTTACAAAAATTAAAGTAAGTTAAAATTAACCAAAACGAACCGAATTTTGGCGACTAACGAAAACAAACCACAAACATTAAATTTGATTATAATGTATCGGAACTGGTTCAAGTGACTAAAATAATTTGGAACTAACTGAAAGTAACCGAAAGTTGATTGAATGACTAACCAAAACTAACCAAAGATAACTAAAAGCACCAAAACGGGCTAAAACTTATCAGAACACATTACAAATGTTAAGTTAAAACTAACCTAAATTAACCGAATTTTGGCGACTAATCAAATCGCATTAAAATTGTTTATAATGTACCGGGACCGGTTAAAACGAAACGAAATAGATTAAAAATATTAAACCAAGTTCAAATTAACCAATATTAACCGAATTTTGATGATTAACCAAAACTAACCAAAAACATTAAAAATGCTTATAACGTCTCGGTACGGGTTCAAATGACTAAAATAAATTGGAACTAACTAAATTTTACCTAAAGTTTATTAAACGACTAAGCAAAAGTAAGTAAAAGCATCAAATAAGGCTAAAACGTATCGAAATAGATTAAAGCTTTTAAAACTAACCCAAATTAACCGAATTTTGGTGACTAACCAAAAATATCCAAACACACTAAAATTGTTTATAACGTATCGGAACTGGTTAAAATGATTAAATTAAATTAAAACTAACTGAAATTAACTGACAGTTGATTGAACGACTAACCAAAAGCACCAGAAAGGACTAAAACATATCGGAACATATTAAAAATATAAAGGTAAGTTGAAACTAACATTAATTAACCGAATTTTGGCGACTAACTAAAATTAACCAAAACATTAATATTTGGTTATGACGTATCGGATCCGGTTCAAATGACTGAAATATATTAAAACTAACTAAAACTAACCGAAAACTGATTGAATGACTAACCAAAACTAATCAAAAGTAACCATAAACACCAAAAAGGGCTGAACCTATCGGAACTGATAAAAGGTATTAAAATAAGTAACTAACCCAAATTAACCGAATTTTGACGACTAACTAAAATTAACCAAAAACGTTTAAATTGGATATAATGTATCGGTACCTGGTCAATTGACTAAAATAAATTGGAACTGGCTGAAGGTAACCGAATGTTGATTAAATAACTAACCAAAACTAACCAAAAGTAACTAAAAGCACCAAAACGGGCTAAAACGTATCGCTATAGATTAAAACTATGGAAGTAAATTAAAACTAATACAAATTAACCGAATTTTGGTGACTAACTAATAACACAAATGACTAAAATAAATTAAAACTAACTGAAAAATTAGCCTTTTTTGGTACTTTTGTTTACTTTTGGTTAGTTTTGGTTAGTCGTTTAACCAACTTTCGGTTAATTTCAGTTAGTTTTAATTTATTTTAGTCATTTGAACCGGCTCCTATACGTTATTACCAATTTTATTTTTTTTGTTAGTTTTGGTTAGTCATTCAATCAACTTTCGGTTACTTTCAGTTAGTTACAATTTATTTTCGTCATTTGAACCGGTTGCGATACGTTATAACCAGTTTAAATGTTTTTGGTCTATTTAAGTTAGTCGCCAGACTTCGGTTAAATTCAACTTAGGGTAATTCCAGGAGAGATGGCTCACCTTTTTTTAGAGCCTTTTAACAAAAAAAAACAATAAGATATATTTCTTAAGCTTATTTATTCATGTTTCAAACATGAGTGTACATAAATTCAAAAAAAATAAAAGTCAAAATAAATACCTGGGCCAACTCACTCGGTATTTAAGGGTTAGATGGCCCAGTGGGTATGGGATAGATAGCTCAGTTATAACTGTCCCTTATCCATTTTTTTCTTGCTTAAAACCTTACCACAGGGGTTACATATATTAACAAAGTTTGAGCAAGTTTCGTGACACCAACTTTTGCAATATACACATGGAATCCAGTGATTTTTTTTTCATCGTTGTTTTGTAGGGTTCACCGCACCCTACACATTCTGCATCTTCCTCTTCTAACGGGCTATCTCCGGATTCTTGAAGCTCGAAGTCGGTATCCTCATCTGTTGAGGAATATTTTGCTTCTTTTGCTTTAATTTTCTGTGATTTCTTTTCTATTTTTATTTTGTAACTTTTATTTTTGCATTTTTGTCTATTTCCTTTTACTTCCTTATTTAGCTGGAGCCAACTTTTTTAAATAAATAAAAAATTATTATTATTATTATGTTTTTCATATCGGACAGATGGCTCACGAGCCATCTATACCACATTACTGGGCTATCCCAAAAGTGCGGATGAGATGGCTCACTTGATAATTTTGTAAGCCGATGTAAACGCAGCTACATGCCTATATAAACATAACCTCAACACCCTAATGAATTAAAATTATGTAAATAACTAAAAAGGAAACAAGTCAAAACTCCAAAATTTCAACTTGTTTTAAACTATAGAAATTTTTTAAATTTTCGAATAATAAAAAAACTTATAACTGATCCGTTTTTTAATGAAAATACACGAAACTATAACCACGAACTACACCATGCGTTCTAATCACGCTGTCTACGTTTCATCAATTGGATAATCACGATTTAGAAAATATCTAAATGGGCCGTCTCTCCCGGAATTACCCTAATCTAATATTTTTAATCTGTGCCGATACGTTTTAGCCCTTTTGGTGCTTTTAGACACTTTTGGTTAGTCGTTCAATAAATTGTCGGGTGATTTCAGTTAGTTTTAAATTATTTTAGTCACTTGAACCAGTTCCGATACGGTATAACCAATTTTAATGTTTTTGGTTAGTTTAGGTTAGTCGCCAATATTCGGTTAGTTTGGGTGAGTTTTAACCTACTTTAACATTTTGAATCTGTTCCGATACATTTTAGCCCGTTTTGGTGCTTTTATTTGCTTTTGGTTAGTTATTCAATCAACTTTCAGCTAGTTCCAATTTATATTAGTCGTTTGAATCAGTTCCGATATGTTTTAATAAAATTTAATGTTTTTGATTAGTTTTGGTTAGTTCTTAAAATTTGGCTCGTTTTGGTTAGGTTTAACTTATTTTAATGTTTGTAACCTGTTCCGATACGTTTTAGCCCGTTTTGGCGCTTTTGGTTACTTTTGGCTAGTTTTGGTTAGTCGTTCAATCAACTTTCTGTTAGTTTCAGTTAGTTCCAATTTATTTTCCGATACCTTATGATTAAATTTAAGTTTAAATAAACAAACTAACACGATCTCTCACGCGTATGACGTCATGTGGCAAGTGTAGCATGTACTTTTTCACTATTTGAGGCCCTATATTAGGATAATAGAAACATTTTCAATGTTAAAATATCCTTACATCGGCATGCATTAAAGCGTATTAAGGGAATTTCTGTAAAAAAGTCAGAGCAGCCATTAATTACACAAGATTTCCATGACCGCCTGTTGGGAAAAAAGAAAGTGAATGGCTATTGCAAATTTTTATTTTTCCAGCAACAAAACACGTTTTCATTTAATTGGTGCGGACCAACTATTTTAATTTGGAAGAACAATTCTATAATCATACCCAGATTATTTGGTGCAGGCCGCGTATAACCGCCACGTCAAGGTTAAAGTTGGCTGGCGAGGAATTTGCCGATCTTTTGCATCTGGTGTGGGTTTATCTGGGACAGAACTAAATCAAATTTAAATGGAATGAAAGCAAAGAGAATTGAAACTGGAATAAGTTCAAGTGAATGACAAATGCAATAATAAAGACAAAGACGTTGCAAATTCACCCTTCAACATAATCCACTACACTATATTATCTTAAATTGTCTGTTAAAAAGCACAAATTAAATAATAAACAATGCAATCATTAATAATTTACATAAACAGTAAAACCAGACAAGGGGGCCATTGCAATATTACAAAAATGCCAAACCTGGCTTGTCATCGCCACGCGTCACCGTTATAGTGCAGTGTTGTCAAATTAATAATTTTTAATTTATGGTATATCTTTTGATTCTCAATCAATTGTGAACAAAAAAAAAGAACATCTACATTTATATACAAAAAACGGGAGGCAACTTGGCAACCACGAGGAAAGCGATGACTGCTCCATCTACATTCGCTTGCCTAGAAGGAAATAAGTATAGAAAGTTACGTGAAACAAAAAGAGATAAAGAATTGTGGATACATTTACGGGGCCAGTTACCAGTCTCTTCCTTGTCTCTGTTATTAGGTTGTAAAATAAGTTTAAATGGTTTATAGAAAATCGTATAAATAACTCGGACAACAGATCGAATAATTAAACAAATACTTATTTTCAATAATGAATTACAAAACGAATTATTTCAAATACAATTATTACAAATAAAAAAGGTATCATTAAGATAAGACATGTTTAACATAATCACCGTTGCCCAACTTTAAAAAGGATTTCTTGCAGTGTTGTCACATGGTTTTTCAGGTTAGATGTATGTTTCATAAGGTGGGATAACAAACCAAACAAGCGCGTCGAGACAATCTTTTCACATAATTGGTCGTGGTCGTACATCTTTTTATTATAAACACTTGAATTCATGTAGTCCCAAACACAAAAATCCATCGGATAAAATCAGGTATTCAGGCAGGCCATGAAAGTTATCTCCAAATTTTCAATCAGGGAAACACTTAAAGTATATAACATTTATAACAAATTATAAATAGTATCTACATTCAATGTAGAAAAGTGTGGACTAAAAGCCATTTTGATTAAAAAAATTTACTTGAATTTGAAGATTTATAAAAAATGCGGAACCCATTCTAGGATTTATGGCACTACTCTTTGTCTATCGATTAATCAAAACCGCATCACTTTGCTAGATTCTTTGGTTCATTTTGATATTCTCGATTCCGGCAGTACTGATAGTAATTTTTTAAGAAATTGATAATGAAATTTGCCTTAAGTTTGATACTATATAAAAAATGAGGATTCTATTCTGGTAATATGAAATATTTAGATCCTAGTGTTTCATGTGTATTTATAAATCAAAAAGCTGGAGCATCTTGGAGCTATTCTGCGTCGCTTTGACAGAAGTAACTATAGTTACGCTATAATTTTAATATTAGAAGAATGGGTACCAGCTAAATTGTTTTTAAATAAATTTTACTTGATCATCGAAAAAGACATTGATCTGGAAAACTTAAAATATTGGAATAATCGAGTTTTTTTCAGTGTCTCGTGGAAATGTTTTTCCTACAGATATGATCAGTTTCAAGAATTTTCACGCCCGTTTAGTATTTTTTAGTTCAGTACCCAAATTAGCAATTTTCAAAATTGCGGTTTTTCTCACCCTCTATTATTGTAGCTAAGCCATTTAAATCAAACTTATAATCTGTATTGAAAGGTTAATAAATCGCTTTATCTAAATTTGTATATTAGAGCTTAATGGGTTTTAAGGAAAAATTTGGATCCTAGAGTTTCATGTGCATAAATCAAAAAGCTGGAGCAGTTTGGAGCTACCCTGCGTCGCTTTGACAGAAGTTACTATGGTTACGCTATAATTTTAACATTAGATGAACGGTTATCAGCAAACTGCTCCAGATTTTCTTAAAGTTCAATTTTCATTGATTTCCGAAAAAGAAATTGGTCTGGAAAATTTAAAATTTTTTAATATTAGAAAACTTTTCAGCCAATCGTCGATATATTTGCACTGTGCCTAAAATTATTTACAAATATGCAAGAGAATATTGATAATCCGAAAAAAAATGTGACATTTAATAAAAGAAATCACTTTCAGGGTTTATAAACCTACTTTTTCTCTATCGAATAGTCAAAACCTCCGTTTATTTTTGATTCGCGATTCCGACAATATTAAAAATAGTTTTGATTAAAAAAAAATTACTCGAAATTGAAGATTTATAAATAAGGCAAAACCCACTCTATTAATATGATATTTTCAGGATCTACGGCACTACTTTTTCTCTATTGATCAGTCAAAACCGCATTTTGCTACGTTCTTTCGTTCATTTATTTACTCTCCATTTCGACAGTAATAATAGCAAGTTTTTAGGAAATTGATAATAAAAATAGTTCAGCGAACAAAAATAATTCAAAAATACAAAACATATAGCATGCTTTATAAGAAAAATATACATTTTTGACTTGTCTTAATATTTTGATAGTATAAATTTTAAATGCGACCACAAAAGACATATTATACGAAGCAACAAAATTCCGTAATAAGCGCAATATAAGCCAGTTTTCTTGGAATTTTAATGGTTCTAATCCATTAGGTAGGGCACCATATATTAATCTTAAAAGCCGGGCTAGACTTCAATTTGTCGAACTAGTTCTCGTAATATCACAAGTAGTAGCATTTCACGGAACGCAGTAATGGACGAAAAATGCAACCTGAAAAAAATAATAAAAATTCCAAAAAATATATAGAACTTGTTTCATGTTTTTCTAACGGTATGTCGGAAATTGAATGAATTTTTCGGCAATTTTACGAGTCGAAGATAGGTAGCTTTTCTTCGGTATTTTATATATTTTTTAAATTACTTTTATTTAAGTCAAGGTATAAAAATGTATACATTTAATTGCTTGAAATATCATTGAAACCGGCTTGAAGCTGGAAAAATAGACCAGGAAAAGAAACTGAGGAAATTTTTTGGTGGAATTTATGGCATATTCCCAATTAAATTTTACTTTCAGTACATCGATGCAGCCTGGAATATCATTTAAATCACTTTGAAGATGGATTTTCCCATCTTATACAATACAATACAATACTTTATTGGTGTCAATATATAAATGTTTACACAAGTTAGAAAGATATCTGTCACACAGGACACAAAAATCAATTTATAAAATCTACGTATAATCTATCTATGTATAAAAATAATAGTATTAATAAAAAATACTGTTGAAAAAAAAACAACATTAACATTACAATTCACATGTTGGACAAGATTACTGGATAAAAAAGACATTAACATAGAAATTTAAAGATAAACAACAATTTAAAATCTGTGGTCTAGGTATTCCTGGTGACTGTAGAAGGCGTGACTGGTGAGAAACCCCTTGGCCCAACCTTTAAATGAATTAAAGGGGAGCTTTTAACATCACGTGGCACTCTTGCATCTCTCCAGACGCTGATAACCGGAAATTAAGTCCTGCCTGTGGCGAGTGTTATAATTGCGGGCATCTTGGTGGGCGGGGTATAAATCTTGGTTGCGTTTTACGTAGAGCAAGTTTTCGTAGATAAATAAAGATGGAAGTGTAAGAATCTTAAATTTTTGGAAAACATGTCTGCAGTCCGCCCTATAGGATAAACCTTATAATATTTTTAATGCTTTTTGTCAATTCAACCTTGAAACCGAAGGGATACCGGCTTTTCTTATTTTTAAGTTGGTCCAATATGTCCCTGACTTCGTTAAAAGTTACTTCGATCATTTAAAAGGTGTCATGGAGGAATAAGGAGACATTTGCAACCGGGTCCATAGCAGACGTCCCTATCTGGTTTTGAAGATCTGTCGCCACATTCACAAAAAAGTCATTGAACTGATCAGCCGTGATGTCTGTCTCAACACCACCCATCCCAGAAATGCCCCTATATTGATTTAAGATCTGCCACAGGGATTTTGTTGAATTTGGGGAGTTAGAAATAAAATTAGCGTTTGCCGCTCTCTTTGCAGCCCTAATAAAGGTTTTTTTATTCTATCTTGTTTGTCTTAACCAAAGCTGAGTGCATTTGAAGGATCCTGCTTATAGAGTTTGTTAAGAAAATGTAAAGTTTCACGTTGAGATCTTAGGTCCTCATTGTATAACTTTGGTTGTTTTTTTTGCGGTATGTTTTGATCGGGAAAGGCGATGCAAACGCCCGCGATAGCAGATCAACAAACTGCGAAAACCTTCCATCAGCCGTAAGGCCAGGGTTTCATCTTTTGCCTTTCCATTTACATTTTCCGTGTTTATGTTTACATTTCCCTGATTTGCAGTTATGTTTCGGCTGACGCTGACATTGCTGTCAGGAACAGGAGTGCGTTCGAGGACAACCTCCGCATCGGACGGATTCCCCAATCTCGATACGGATCCTTTCACTTGGCGAGTATCGATTGTTGCTTCATCTCTAGTGTGATCCTCTGGGTTTTCGATTTGTCGGTTTTCGTATGTAGAGCCGGTTCGTTGACAGTGGCTCCATCTGTTTGAATCCGTTGGACCTCGGAATTTATCGGATCACGTGATGTTGCCAGACCTGGCCTCGTCTTCGACTGACGTACCGAGTTCCGAGTTTGATTATTTTTTTTTTGATTTTTCTGGCTGGATTGACTTACCATCTTCAATGGCTCTCAGTTTTTCATGCAGCAATCGTCTGTTTTCTTGAAGTAAATGGTTTTTCTCTGTAATTTCTTTCACCAGTTGACGCAATAACTTAACTTCCTCGGTAATCTCTTTCGAGGTTATGTCGATGCCGGGCACATCACAACAAACCAAACGCGTTTCGTCGATAGATTTTAATTTATCTCTCCAATCTCGTTGAACACAAGAGGAGTGGAACGCTTTTCCCCAGTTTACACACACTTTACAACTAAACTTTTTTGTTTTACAGCACTTGGTTTTTGTTCAAACAGAGTCGTCAGATTTTCTTTCATCGGCGCCATGTTGCCTTGATACTGATCACAGAATTTCGACATTTTTCAAGCGACAAGCGTGTCGATTTTATGGGAAATTTCGCGGTAAAATTCGGCTTTTAATATCGAAATTGTGGCAAGTAATTTCAAAATATAGAACAGAAAAATATACTTGGATTTCATAATATTAATCTCGGATTTATGTTGGGCCGTTTATTTTAAATACAAGACAAGTGTTTCTGAGCATGGGAACCTTTTTGTGACTATCTCTATCTCAGGGCAATATATTTCGCTTATTATTAAAGCCCTACAAACAATTATTGTAAAAATAGTTTGGGTTATATAGTTTCCAACATCCCTGCAATTCGGACTAAAGGGCACGTTCGATGCATTAAACAAGTGAAATCTTTATTGCTTTGGAAGTACCTGACCGACACCTTAAGGTGCAATAAGCCTATTTTCAAAAATGCCTTTGCGAACAGATGTCCGGAAAGTTATAAAGTAATATAGAGGCGTGAAAAAGTCGTGATTATGCATAAATAGCCAGGAAGTTAATTACGTTAGGCACCTAGGATAATAGATAATTTTTGGAGGAGTTAATGCATTTTTGATTTATTCTTGGTTTATGTGAGAATGAACATCACTTATCTCACTGCCAAAATGAAATACGGAATATTTGAAAAAGATTTTCAGAACCACTCTTTTTCTATCGATTAGTCAAAAATGCAATTTGATCAGTCCTCTCCTCAATTTTTAACTTACGATTTTTTAAGGGTCTGTATGAAATGGAAAACTTTTCTCTACCGCGATTTTGAAATAACCATAAAAAAATTAAAACCTAATATTAAAATGGGAAAATTTGAAGATTTTTAGAACCACTCTTTTCCTATCGATTAGTCAAAAGTGCATTTTCAAGTCTTCTGCTCAATTTTTGACTCACCATTTTTAAAATAATAAAAACATTTAAATCTACAATATTTACATGAAATTTTAAGATTTAAAAACTGCTATTTATACGATTCCTCGACAACAAATGATGCCATATAATTATTTTACATTATTAGTTACAAAGCAGTGTAGCATCAAGCATCGATTCGTTTCCAAGCACCATTTCCAACTGGACGACCGCAATCAATCTTATAATTTTTAATCAATTTCATTTCGCAGTTCTTCATATTTCCTCCGCGATTATCAGAACCGATTCGTTTCTAGGACAGGAGTAGGCGACAAAAACACAAGAGCAGTAACCGTTGTTCGATAATAACTTTTTTGTTCTCGAACGCCTCCCACTCGAAGTCTACGGTTAACCGTAGCTAATTTTGATTAAGTTATTGTCATCATTATTATTATTACGTATATATTTGGGGTTCGTTGTATCCCCGTTTAAAATCTAAAACTCATGGGATATTGGGTCCCTATGTTCCTGCCATAATAATCAGCACCCATTTTTTATCTGTGCTGTTATCCTACCATTTACAACAGGTATTTAGATGGCACCCCGCAACGTATGATTTATAACCGTTCTAAAAGCTTATTACGTCTACCCTACACCTTTTGTCCGTTTGTACCATTATCTGAGCTTCCTCCGCTTAGAATGGTTAATATTTTATGGGACCCATATATCTTAACGTAGGCTCTAAGTCACGTTACAAGTTGACTTGTGGTGGCATAGGACGAACTTGGTGTAAATTTATAGGGAGAGCCAAGAAAAAATGCTCGTTTAAATGAGCTAAAGCATTTAGAGATTCCTTAAGGTAAAATGAATGAATGGCCCCCCGAAACAAAATCAAATAGAGTTAGATCCGGAGATCGCGCTGGTCTTTTTATTGGACCTCTGAAAATGTGTTAAGTTTTGACTTAAATTCCGATAATAAATGAACCAAGGGACCTTGCAAAATACGGTTTTAACTAATCAATGGAGACAGATTAGGACTATAAACCCTCAAAATTTCATCTTACTAGAATAGATGCAGAATTTTGTATACATTTTGAAATGCATGTCAAATTTTTTTGAAATAATTCTTTTAATACTGATATTACTTAGAATGGGATTCGATTTTTGTTCAAGCTCTTAAGTTCAAGGTAAATTTTATATCAAATTCTTTAAAAAAATCTTTGAGAAGTGCCGGAATCAGAAATCAAAAATGAGAGGAGAACGCTAACAAATTGAGGATTTGATCATTCATTAGAGGAAGAGCTGTCCCATAAATCCTGAGATTCTCATATTACTAGATTGGGTTTCCAATCTGTTATATATTCTCAAATTCGAGCCAATTTTTATGTTTCAATTTCTCCAAAAAAAGCTATTTTAATTCTCTCAGAATTTGGATTCAAAGACGAACGGAAAGACCTGCCATAGAGCGGTTTTGATTATCGATAGAAAAAGGACAGTTCTCTAGAGCCTAGAAACTTTAAATTACTGGAATATAAGTCCTTAAAATCCAGGAAACATTTGAAGCAATTTCTTACTTTTCGTGTCCGGGTCAGACCTTCATTGTCCAATAATTAGCGGCCGCGATGGCATTGTCATCTCCAAGAAACAAATCCTCCATCCTGCAGGACTGCTCAAGCATAGGGCAGACCAAAATATGATTCGGATCATGAATTGCACCACAGTCGCATCCCATGTCCTCGTTGTCCGGGAGTATACGTTTTGCATCTCGAAACTCCAACTCTCATTCGATTCAGAGTCCTCCACACAGGGTAAGGGCATTTGCTTCCGGAAGCAAGTTCCTTTTTTACCATTTCTACATTGTTCTGACCGAGTTCCTCCCTCCACCTCTAAACGCGATTTCCCTCCGGTGAACCCTCCAGTGCCTTCGTCCGAAAAAGAAAACTTTTTCTAGACCTGAGACGTTTGTTCGGTGGTTGGTGGCCGTGCAGAAAGTGTCTTGGCTCGTATTGTTCCTTTTTCCTTTCAATGTCGGCAGCAACCTCACGTCGACTATATTCCTATTATGGGGTAAACAGAGGATGGGTTTAAGGCATCCAGTCATTATCCGTGCGGTCTCATTAACGGCCGTGTCAACGTGTTTTGCATGTCTTGAAGCGTTCCAGACCAGAGTTGCATATTCGGAAGCTGTTATACACAAGGCCAGGGCGGATGTTCCCAAGGTTTGTGGATCGGCTCCCCAATACCTATTTGTTAGTTTCCTAAGAATGTTGTTTCGAGAGCTTACTTTGGCTTTTGTATTTATGCAGTGCTGCTTGAAACTTAGTGTACGGTCCAGTGTAACGCCTAGGTATTGGTGTCTGGAAATGTTGCAACTGGGTTCCACGCCAAACAATTTTCAACTCTCTCCTTGCCTGTTTGTTGTTGAGATGAAAAGTACAGACCTGCGTCTTGCTAGGATTTAGTCTAAGATGATTAGAGTCGTAGTAAGCAGACAGGTCCTCCGAAGCCTCTGACAATTTAGCCTCCACCTCCTCAAAGCTTTTGCCCCGAGCAGCCACGGCCGTGTCATCCGCATAGATGAACCGTCTGGTACCATTCGACATAGGTTAGTCATTGATATATATATATATCCTAAAAGCATGCTTAGTGTAGAGGAATGTTGTTTCGCTTCCTCGGTAGACTACGAAAAGTATCCACCCATAGCTCGTCAGGGTACCGACAACTTAACTATACACCAGCATGTGAAATTATCGCCAAATGGCATGGAAACTAAATGAATGGAAGGTTATCGAGCAAAGCTCAAGGAAACAAGTCTACAGTCCTTCATTTCGAAGGAGACTGCGGTGGTCCTTTAGTTTTAAAGGAAACACACCAAGGACTTTTTATATTACAATAAAAAACAATTTTAAATTTAGCCCAGTGCCTCATTTATATCACCATCCTGGAAAAAATTCATTTAAGTTATAGTATGCTCTCTCTTTTAAAAATGCTTTGAGCTTATAAACAACCTTACCAGATGGATGTTGTCTCAAGGCTAGGGGAAATGCATTCCAGACCTTTAAGATATTAAATACTACATTTCTTTGCACAAAGGTAAAATTTGATTTTTCTGTTCTCAGATTAGTTTTAAATCTTGTATTATATTGATGCTGTCCCTCCTTTTCAGAGAAAAGAGAAAAATTGGAAAGTAAAAACTTTACGCATTCCAGGATATAGAGGCTGTACAAAGTAAGAGTACCAGTTTCCCGAAACACCACTCTGCAGCCATCTCTACATCCCATGCCAAATACATCATGCATTTTTTTGTAGTACAAAGATCCTGTTAGATTTAACAGAGTTCCCCCAAAATATTAAACCATAGCTAATTTTGAGCTGGATATAAGCATGATATGCTGTGAGAGCCGCCTGCCACCCAACATTATTATAAATGACTCGCAGAGCATAGCCATACCTACTGACCCCCGTTGCAAGCTGTTGAACGTGGGGCCCCCAACTCACCCTCTGATCCAACTTCACCCCCAGAACAGACACCTCCTCAGCCGCTTCCATCATAGTGTTCCTGTATGCAAAGGCAAAATCAGTTTCTGATCTTGAGAAATGTACCACCTGTGTCTTAGACACATTATGGAGAAGGTTGTTTCCCACAAACCAGCCCTCCAATCCATCCAATGACACAGTCATCCTGTCTACACATGCTTGTCGATGATTCTCGCTGAATATCAAGGAAGTGTCATCAGCATAAAGAACCACACCACAGTCAGTGGCCCCAACAAGGTCATTTGTGTATATTATAAAAAGTAGGGGCCCCGGGATAGATCCCTGCGGGACACCTCTCCTTATACAAGTGCTATCAGATATGATATTTTCTCCTAAGTTGTTGGTTTCAATGACACATTGTTCACGTCCCCGGAGGTATGACACGATCAAGTCCAACGCCACACCCCTGATCCCACATCGCTCAAGCTTGCTGCACAGCACCGAATGATCAACACTAACGAGCGCCTTAGATAAATCAAGTAACATGGCTGTAGTTACTTTGCTGTCATTTACAGAGCTTAATATCTGCTCCAGGGCCTGATATATAGCACGAACTGTAGATTTTCTTTTTACGGAAACCTTTTTTCCTCTCTGAGATGATGTAATGCAGATCAACGTATCCAACCAGTCTGGAATACATCACTCTCTCAAACACCTTACTAATGTTTGAGAGCAGTGATATAGGCCTATAGTTGTCAAGTTTCTCCGCATCACCCTTTTTATGGATTGGCTTTATCAGAGCCCTCTTCAACAAATGCGGAAATACTCCATTTTTCAACATTTGGTTTATTATATGGGTCAGTGGTAGAGCAATGATGTTTGCAACCTTCTTAAGAAGAGCAACTGGAATATCATCATGGCCCACCGA
>MU187528.1:40949-73171 GCA_016904865.1 Pissodes strobi | reverse complement strand
CATTCCTTCATCCTCGTCAATCGGGCTGCTGGGTGTCTCGGTCAACAACAATATGTCATGGCATGACCATGTTGCTAACATCGCAAAATCAGCCTCCCAGAAGCTTGGTGCGCTATTTCGCAACAAAAAACTCTATACACCGCAGCAGTTGCTCTTGCTGTACAAAGCGCAAATAAGACCGTGCTTAGAATATTGCTCACATATCTGGGGTGTCGCACCAAAGCATACCCTAAAGCTGCTGGATTCCATTCAGAAGAGGGCTGTGCGTCTCGTCGGCGATCCGGAGTTGACCCGGAATCTGGATAGTCTGGAACATCGCAGACATGTGGCCGAGATGTCTCTGTTTTACAGATACTTTTACGGCAGATGTTCCCAGGATTTGGCCCGCATAATCCCGCCCCTGGCAACTCCTGTCAGACAGTCCCGACAGACGGCAGGAGCGCACCAGTTCGTCGTACAACTAGAAACACCTAGAATATCGCTTTACCAGAACTCCTTTGTCTGGCGCACTGCATCACTATGGAGCTCACTTCCAGGACATCTGTTTCCCACTAATTACAACCTATAAATATTCAAGAACCGTGTCAATCAACATCTTCGCACACACACCGCTCGTCGAGCGCCATAGGATCTCACTTTAGTGTGTGTACCACTGCCATAAAAAAATAAAAAAAAAATAAAAATCTTTTACTAAATGCTGGTTCTTCTCTTAAAAATGGAGGTCTCATCATTGTCCATCGATTCTTCTGACAAGTTTCTTCAATCAAAAACCCTCTATCGACCATAACACCGTCACCACGTTCCAATAATTGGAGTAAATCACTTTGATTGAAAATTACTGTATCAGTGACTCTTCCATTATACATTTTGCTAATATAAGTAATGTTTCCAGATGGTGGAACACCCGTCATGAACTTAACTGTTTGTGACCCTTGATAATTGGAATATGTTGATACTTCACAGCATAGATTTTTCGGACGTTGAACAAAAATTTCTGTGCAATCTACGATGATTCTCAAATGTTCATATTTCTTAAAACACAAAGGAATATTTTTCGATATTCCTTCTTTTGAAGGCCATGGTATAGCAACTGACAAAACTTTGCTCAATATTTTCACTGTTTCTAAAAACACTCTTTGACAATAATGCTTGGCTGAATAGCGAAACAAAATCGCCAAAGCACTATAAGACATATTTTGTTTCAGTTTCACATACGTCATAATAACTCTCTCTCTCTGATATCAGTTGTACTTTTCCATCGTAAGCTATTTGCAACATTTTTACAATTACATTCAAAATTTCAAAAGATTCTATACCTGTCATAGTACTTAACTCACAATCTTTCGTGAAAAAGTCGTTAAATTTTGTTTGTATATAACCGCTGGTGACTTGCACTCCAGCATCTTGCGTTGAAGGAATATAAGAACATCATCGATCTTTGAAATTTGAATTTTTCGGCCGATTTAGATTGCAAAATATTCTCCACGTGCGATTTACTATTTATGTCACTCAACAAAGCCATTATCAAAGCCTCATTTTCAGCATAATTTTCCAACATTTTTGGTCGTTTAGTCCCTGAATTATTCTGGGAATTATTTAAGCAATTATATCTCTTTAATCTTCTCTCTGATCGCTCCTATCGACGCGTACTGCAATTTTTGTTTCCTCGATCACCCGGTAAGTTTTGTGTTGGAATTGTAGTTTTTTTTAAATATATTTTACTTCCAGTGAAATCTAAAAAAAATAAATCAAATCAAATCAAAGCATTTATTTCTTCAATTGAAAAGTACACAAAGTCACGATACTAGAAGAAAAGGTCAAAAAAGAAAATGTAAGAAACAGATAATAAAATAGTCATCAATACATCATATAATATAAGTACAGTACACCAAAATAGTCAGACAAAACATCATAAAACACAAGTATACAGCTAACAATTAACAAAATTCCTCCACACTATAACAATTTTTCTCTACCAAGTATTTCTTTAGTCTTGTTTTAAAAATATTAATATTAACAGCATCCACAATATTTTCATTTAATTTATTAAAAAATTTACAGCCCGTAAAGTATAGTTATTTGTGTATTTAGAGCGCAAAGTAACGGATTGCCGCTTGAGAAAGAATGTTACTGCGCGACGCGTAGCGGAGCGCAGTAATCTTTCGAAAACGGCAATCTTACTTTGCGCTCGAAAAACACACAGAACTTTTTCTACAGCCGCATTTTTTAAAATTAAATGCACATTTTTCTCTATACTTATTCTGAACTTTGCGAATGACTGTCAGTTTTGACATATTATGTTCGGGCTTCGGGCATATTTAGAACAGGATTGCCAGCAACAAACTGTAACAAACGCACGACTGTCATTTATTTATCTTCGGTTTCCATGACCATTCAGCACACTAGACGGAAAAAGCGAGAATTTCCTTTTCCATGTTCGCGCTAGAGCGCAAAATAAGGATCCACGGCATTAGTTGATTTTGCGATTTCATTTGAATTTAGTATTTAGTTATTTTGCGCGCGGCTGTAGAAAAAATATATTTTTGAAATTCTGCGGATCGGTGATTTATAGGTAATAGAAGTTCTTTCGACCTAGTGTTGTAACTATGTTCCGCCCTAACACTTCGGAAAGATGACCTATTCTGATACACAAAGCAACATACCTGATAAATATATAGACCTGCTACTGTTAGAATCTTTAAGCTTTTAAAAGCGCCCCTGCATGATTCACGATACCTTAGGCCGGCGATAATGCGTACCGCATACTTCTGCATTATAAAGATTCTACCAACACCTGCACTCATACCCCAGTTTAATATCCCATATCTAATTCTCGAGTGGATGTTGGCATAATACAAAGTTAAAAGCACATCACTACTACAGTGCATGGATAAAAAGTTCAGTGCATAGCAAGAACTACGCAATTTATTGCAGAGTTCTTCTGTATGCGACAGCCACCTCAAATTATGGTCAAAAACTACCCCCAATAGGTTAGTATCACTAGCCAAAGTCGGTTGCAAATACGAACCATTAAATAGTTCCAGGTTAATATTCTGTCTAAATGAAAAATATACGGTCGTCGTTTTCTTTTTGTTTAGATTGAGTTCATTCTTATGCGACCAGAGCAAAACTTTCTCATAAACATCCTCTGCAGCTTCTTTTAGGCGCACAGGATTCTCTCCAATAATTAAAATATTTGTATCGTCGGCATCCGAAATAACGTGAGTATTTTGGGCACCTTTGTTAATAAAGTGAATGAGGTCATTAGCAAAAACCAGAAAAAACAAGGGTCCCAGAATCGACCCTTGTGGGACACCCCTTACAATCATTTTGTAGCTACTCGTTGCATCATTCACTTTAACCATTTGTCTTCTGTTCATTAAATATGATTTAATAAGATTTAAAGGTCTACCCCTCACTCCGTACCTAGAAAGCTTAGACAAGAGAATTTCGTGATTGACAACATCAAACGCCCGAGAAAAGTCCACGAACAAGCCTAGTACTAATAACTTTTTGTCGAGAGACTCAACAATAATACGCTGGAACTCACAGAGTGCAGTTTCAGTACTCTTAGCTAATAAAACCATGTTGTGAGGAAGAGAGTAGTTTATTTTTGGAGAAATATGACACAAGCTGCTCTTTAATGGCTAGCTCAAAAATTTTCGAAATACTGCTCAAAAGGCTTATTCCGCGATAATTCTCAAAGTTATTATGATTACCCTTTTTAAATAGAGGAATTACCATTGCAGTCTTAAGCTTATCAGGGAAATACCCAGTCTCAATAGAAAGATTTATCAAATATGCCAGCAAGTGCGCAATATACTCTTTACAACGTTTTAAAATATTATTGCAGATGCCGTCGTGACCATGTGCATTCGAATTCTTAAGCCTACATATTATATTCAAAACGTCCTGACTACAAACAGGCGATAAAAATAAAGTGTTATCAAAAGAAGGTACATTCTCATTAAGAAACTTAAATTCAGTGGGTTTTTTATCATCCAACAATGTAAAATGTGAATTAAATGCATCAGCTAATTCATCATCAGAAACACTATTACCATCAATCGTAATTTCAATGTCATGTTTTACATTTGTTTTTTGTATATTATTAATACATTGCCACATGGCTTTAGATTTATTCTCTGAATTCAAAATTTTAAGATCATTTTTACTGCGAATAAATTTCTTTAATTTTTCTCTGTATATTATATTTAACTGTTTACCAAGTGAGAGATATTGTTTATCATACTTAGCTAAATCATTAAACATAGTTATTCTTTGTTTAAGCCTTGTTAACTCAGGATTTAATGTAATTTTCTTTGTACGTTTGTTTAATAAGTAGTGTTTTTTTAGAGGGAAAGACAAATCAAAATAATGAAAAATAATTTCCGCAAAGACACTAAAAGCATCATTGGGGGAAGGCACTTGGAATACCTCCCTAAAATCCTCCATTTTTAAAAAATTTATAAAAGTTCGCTACCAAAATTTCTCCGGAAACAGTACTTTCTTTCGAGTTTCTCGACCTTACAGTCAGACTCAATGCACAAAAATTGACAATAGTGGTCAGATACATTAAAATTCAAAACATCACAATAACTATTACATATTATATTCGTCAGGAAATTATCTATACAGGTTGCTGACGTAGCACTCACCCTAGTTGGAACCTTAACGTTATAAACTAGGTTATATGTACCCATAAGGTAAGGTAAACAGGAGCTTTAGATTTAAAGCGTCAGACAAAAAATTAACATTAAAGTCACCTCCTATAATGAAGCAATAATTGGGACGACTGAGATGATTTAACATACTGTTAAAAAGTTCCAAAAAACAATTAAAGTTACGCAGAGGTGGTCTGTATATGGTTATTAAAAACTGTTTCAAATGATCTATTCTTACACAGCAACATTCAAGAATACCTTCGGCACAGAACTGGGAAATTTCACAAGAATAAACAGGTTTACAAAAGCTGTCGTTCTTAAAAATAGCTACGCCACCATGAGTTGAAATCTTTCTAGAACAGGACGCTACTAACAAATAATGTCTAAATACTACCTGATTCAATTGTTCCTCATTCAGCCAATGTTCACTAATCAAGAGGAAATCACACTGAGCCCTTTCAAGTTCCACGTCCAGAATTAAAACTTTATTAGAGAGGCATTGAACATTCTGGTGACAAAAAATGATTGGGTGTTTAAATTCCCTCGGAGGCTCGAAAAAACTCCTTGCTTATTATGTGTCTATTATGTTTCTATTATGATTAACTAAAAGTTCTACATCTATGTTTTTTGCACTTTGTGCAGAGTGCAAAAAGCCCGATTCACCATCGACGCCACTCTGCATACCATGCACATGTACTAGATGAGCTTTATGTTATCTATTCTAACCTTTATCAAACTATTATGATCTATATATAAATTTTTAAAAAAAATTACAATAATGTCGAAATACACATCTCTTTACAAAAGCCGTGATAAAAGGGCCTGTATTCTCAATATTCTCACCACACAAACAGGAATTTATGTCGACATACTGGGCATGATCAAAATTTTGAGCAGCAGAATATAAGCTATTGTTAAACTCGAACATTATTTCATTTAAAACATTCCTGTTTCTGCAGTAAGCAACTCCAAACAATGATACATTAGTGCCAGAGAGATTATCCAGAGCTGTATTAAAGACATCCAAACATAAGCTTGTACCTCTGAGGCAGTTGTTGGTTCCGGCCAAAATCAAGACTCTATCGTCAGGTCCAAAATCAGAGCAAATTTGATAAATATCCCTAACAATGTCATCAAAAAGAGCATTGGGTTTATAAAAGCTGCTAATAAAATAGTTCTGTCTATCACCGTTCAAAATATTGTCCAATATTGGCACGCATTGTGCTGCCATATTATCACCAACAAGAAGAATTTTGGGTATATATATTTTCTGAGAAATAGACAACCGAGTAGACAACTCTGTGGATTTGTTCTCTTCCTCCTTAGGTGCTAAACCAGAGTTCACAATACTGCCCGCGACTCCCGAACCACGGTTATCAACATTGTGACCTTTCCTAGACCGCTTATTTTTATGCTTTGTATGTCCTATCTCAAAAAATTTTAGACGACTTTGCAAAAGTTTTATGGAATTCATCATCTTAAAAAACAACTTACCGGAGCGTGGACGTTTTAATACTTTAGATTTAGACGTTCTAGTGCTCTTGTCTAGTTTTAGGGGAGCCGAATTTTTATTTGCACTAGGCTGTATCTCTCTGTTGGGGACGTCATGCCCTAAAGAAAATCCTTTTAGTTTAAGTTTAAGCTCTACTGTTTCCTGCTGATAATAATTATTATCAGCTTCCAATACATTGATTGTAGTACTCATTTTCTCAATTAAGTCCCTAAGTTCATTTACTTCCTTTTGAAGTTGATCAGATTTTCCAGCGTGGGTTGCAATAGCCGTCTCCAGTTCACGCTTTTTATTGAGAACCTCGTTAAGTTCAACACCAATATTTAACAATTCCCTGCGTTTATTGTTCAATTCTTCTACCATTCCATTCTCCATCTCCAGCACATCCTCCTCAAATTCCTGGTTTTTACGTCGTTGTCTTTTATATAGTGTTTCCTTGGTTTTCATTTCAGTCTTCAGTTTCATGTTTTCGTCCTGAAGGGTCGTAATTAAAAAATCCTTTTCCTCGAAATGAAGTTCAAGTTGCCGCGTCTTAGCCCCAAGTTGTTCTCTTAAATCATGGTTAAGTATTTGAAGTTCTTCTAGATCTTGAAGTAGCTGTATGCTTTGCTGATCAGTTTTCATCATCCCTTGCTTGCATTCTTCAGTACAATAAATTTTGTTCCCAGCTAGCTTAGTGTGTGATTTAAAGTCTCTCTCTAGACAACTGGGATGGAAAACATTCAAACACAAAGTACAAACGTAGTTTCCATAAGTTTTATTTGCACAACATTTAAATTTAAATTTCGAATCCATATTGTTGTTGTTGTGCCAAATATTTAGAGTCCGGCACTGTGTTCATTTAAAATTAATAAACACCACCAGATGGTCAATTCCTTATCTTATCAAAAATAGCAAGAAACAAACCTCACAAAAAAGAGGCAACAAATAGAACCATTCAGCACGTTCTGATAAAAAACAGTTTATTCAAACCCAGCCAATTAAACAAATTGTGGAATTTAGTGAATTGCTTGTAAGTCATAACACTACAAACAATAACTTATATGAAGTCTGAAACGCCATTCTTTAACACACACAACCATACCAAACACTTAAATTAATATAAACTCTATACCACAAAAAAACAAACTTCAACCAGCAATAAGTATTTATCTGACATTACAGTGAAGACACATTTATATCTATCAAGTGTTTTGATTAACTCAAAAACGATGTTTTTATTAGCGCATGCATTGCGCAAATTGAACATAACCTCACTCATGTGTTTTAGTGTTGTATAGTTCAGGACCGACTTCCGATTCGTCTTCGGTCGAGTGCAGACGCGTTCGGTGACGGCTCTTTGAGCGCTATTGGCACAGGCCATTGAGCGACACGTGGCAAACGTTTAGTGACCGAGGAAGAACCGGATGTCATAGCCAGCGTAGTCTGTGCCTTTCATAGCTTAGCCAGAAGCAATTCTGTGCCTTTCATATTGTATAGCCAGAAGAAATACCCATTCACGCCGGGACCCAGGCCGGGAGGGACCGGATGTCCCTGTGGGACCATTTCTGTCTGTGCAATTCAGTAGCTTATATTTGTGTAAAGCTCGATGGTCACGTGATGGTTTAGAGCCAGACACTATGTGGTCATCAAGTAATGGAGCTGGCAATTGCCTAGGAGCAACGCCATAAACAAAACCTGGAATAAGTTCAGGACCGAATTAGTTCAAAAGATTGAATCCCGTGTGTGAACTAAACGTTTCAATCAGCTGATTCGAAATGATTCGATCAGTTGAACGAAGAATGAGAATAAGAACGAATGAACGAAATAGCTCTAGATCGTATAATATACTAATATATGATCTAGGGAAATAGCCAAGGCTTTTCGCACCGACCGACAGAGGTAAAAACCCGGTCCATTCAATTATTTTGTGTTGTTTTGTTTTGAGTTTATTTTTATTAATATTTCGATTTTTATTAAAAAATAGTTTTTAGGAGAAACTATTTTGTGTTGTTTTGTTTTAAGTTTATTTTTCAAATTACTATTTGTATTAAAAATATTTTTGAAAGAAAATCCACTTTATGTTGTGTTTGACTGTTTTGTTTTTCTATGTTTATTTAAAATACGATTTTTATAAGAATAGTTTTTAATTTTTCCTGGCCAATAAATTTGCTTTATAACAACTAGGTATTTAATTTTTATTTATAGGTACGTACCTATTTTTGTCAAAATTGCTTCACTTTCTTTAAATCTCGTTCAATTTAACATCTACATTTACTTCGTTTAGCGTTAGCAGGTCATAATTGCTTTTTTCTACATCCGCGCGCAAAATAACTAATTTCTAAATTCAAATGAAATCGCAAAATCGACGAATGCCGTGGATCCTTATTTTCGCTCTAGAGCGAACATGGAAAAGAAAATTCTCACTTTTTCCGTCGAGTGTGCTATGAATGGTCATGGAAACCGAAGATAAATAAATGACAGTCGTGTGTTTGTGACAGTTTGTTGCTAGCACTCTTGTTCTAAATATGCCCGAAGCACCGAATATTACCTAACGATAAGAAGATTCCCGTCTCCGCGGCGGCACGTCAACGGTATGCCTCCTCCCCGCGCGAAAACTAGCATGATGTTGGCATGCGACCTTTGGACCCGGCGCACACTGGTCGAATTTCTAGGAAAGCTGGCCATAATAAGGTTTACCAGAAATAAGACGCAAAAGTTATTAAGTATTACACGTTTAATATATCGTGTTTTAGACAAATAATTGTTGAATTTTTGGCACATCATCTTAATTTATTTGTAGGGTGTTTCAATTATCACTAACGATAAAAGTCATGTATAAAAATCATTTGTATGTTCCTAAACCGTTTCAAAAACTGATTTTGAAAATTAAGGGCTCCTTCGTTGTAAAAAAAAGGGTTTTTAATTTTTAATTCGATGATCCAAATTTTGTTTTTGCAACGGTTAATTCAGGAGTCTCACGAGCAAAATGAATGTTAAGAGGACGACAGAAACGCGTTGATGAGGGCATGCAATTTTGCCATACAAGTATTTCAGAGTTATCGCTATTTTTTAAAATTAATCTAATAGGAACCAAACTAGTAAAAAATATAGAAGCATCAGTGCAGCTGTTGTTCAAAAACACTTGCTTATATTCTGACTCTCCCAAGGTAATAGATATCAAAGCCATATTTACAAATTAAAACTAAATTATAAATTTTATCTGCTGATTCAGCCAAAAGATTTATTACCTCTTTTTATAAAAACATCAGTCTTACATCAGCAATAATGATTCTACCGAAATTTCAGCTTCAGCTTCACTTATGGGATTAGTGGTGGGCGAAAATAATCGATTATTCGATTCACTTTTAAGAAATTACCGACTAATCGACTTATGGAATTAATATTTCAGAAAATATTGGTTAACCGATTATTTCGATTAATCGATTATTCAATTATTTGCTAAAATATTAAGCGTTTAATCGACTATTCAATTTCTTGCCCACCCGTACCGACAACTTTAAAACAGATATAGTTTTTAAAATTCCAATTTAATAATGCGTTGCGTTAAGGGTAATTTAAGAGACATAAAACCATTTTGAAAATACTTTCAGTACAACATATGAAGCAGAAAACAGAGAAACATAAATGCTCAAACAAGACAGCAGCCGGGAAAACTGCGCACGTTACAAATTTAGCCAATAAGGGATCCTCATTTCGACGCGCCATATTGTGATAATCAGTTGTTGCACAATTAGATATAACACCAAGACATAACCTCAACGGAGTGTTAGCACGTTAGCAATATAGTACAGTCTTTACAATTTTATTATGTATTTGGTCAAAACTATATGATAAGAAGGATCACTCTCCGCGGCGGCATCGGCATGTCAACGGTGTGTCTCCTTCCCTGCGCGAAAACTAGCAGAATATCGGCAGGCAATGATACAAATAAAACAATCATGTTGGCAAGCGATCTTTGACGCGGCGCACATACGAGTATTTGCTTTAAAAATTTGGCCAAAATTCTTTTTTGATATATCTCCTAATTAGAGCATACAGTTATCTGGTTTATTGAATTTTCAATTAATTTAAGTAAAAAAACTATCATATTCGATTCAATTTGCATATATTATACCGTTAAATGACACCACTATTGTTATTTCGAAAATGGTAAGAGTTACTAGGTCAGTTAAATTAGAGAAAAGTTGCCTTTTGGGATACTGGTTCAAGTTTTTTCTTCACATTTTTTTTATGTTTTTATTATATAAGTTGATTTGTGATAAACGCCAAAATGTTTTTCATCGATTTATTTGGAAAATTATTAATTATTATTTTGGGTCATAGTTTAAACTAAAAATGTTTATAATTTTGTACATCCTACAATATGGTATATTTTATTTTTGATAGGATTTTTCGTTTTTCAACAACCATTTTCAACATAATCTTAACTTATTAGCGTTATATTTAAATAATCCTTTTTAAACTTTTTTTAATAATTATATTAACCTTAATTTTAAAATAATAATGATAATATAAAAAATCAACTAACTTACGCTAAAAAATTTCAAAACACATTAAATATCTTATTTTATCGAGACACCACTAAGTTAACTTAATATTCAGAAGACCAGTCACTGTTTTCTGCAGAAGAAACATCCTGTTCTTGATCCTGCAATGCGCATATATTTGACTCCGGTAGAATAATTTCAAGAGCTTCCTTGGAATACGATGTTTTATTATTTTTTTTATTTTGTCTTAAACTACTTAGAAGAGGGTCCGATTTTAGCAACAGTCTATTTAGAACGTCAATATTGCAATCTTCTCTCGAAAATTTCCGAGCAAACCCTGCTCTATAAGTTCTAAAGTATTTGTTTCGCGCTTCAGCTGCTTCTTCAGATAACTGACCAATAGGCAAGATAGCTGAAGAAATAACTGAAGCTCCATGTATCAGAATTTTATGAACAGTGGGCGGCATAGGGTACCACTTATACAGCTCTACGTGTAATTTTGCTGTGTCTAATGCATAGTTTGAGAACTTTTCTGCATCAATTTTCAATGCACATGTCAAAAGTTCTAAAATAACTTTATATCTTTGCAGTAAACGGACATCTACGCCAGTTATTTCAGCGGACATTTCAACATCACCAAAAAACCTACGAGGGGTGTTGCCATCATTTGTGTTCCCGAACCCTGCTTTGGGTATGTCAACAAGCAAGCCCATTTTTTCTTTGAACGCTGATTGAATTTATTTTTTTCGTTCCAGTACTATTTTCTCCTCTTCATTGTTCTTCCTCACTTGCCAAAGTTTCACAGACAATTTGTATGACAAATGAAGTACACTTTCAAAAAATCGTATTCTCGCATGGAGAGTTGATAGGCCAAATTGTCAGTTTACCTCATTTACTGGGTAACTTGAAATTGTATCGAGTGTATTAAAATTCTTTGACGTGGCACCACAAATGTAGCACTTCTGCGTATATTTTGTGCCACTCAAAGAATTACACACTTTTCCATCCACCATGGTCAGAACAAATTTGTGTGTTATTTCGGCCGTGATTTCCCCAATTTCGATTTTACTCTTTCGGAGCAGATCAATCTGACTGGAAACTAACTGGACTTCTTCATTAATTACGTGATCACTCTCCTTGACACATCGAATCCGAATAGGGCGACAATAACGTGAAGAACTTGGAGTAGGATTTTGCCAAACAATTTTTTTTTCTCCAAAAGAATTTTCAGTGAACAACTGCAATATAACAAACGAGCTTTGAAAAATTTGGGCATCACTTTCGCCAATGGCTTCAATTTTTTGTTTGAATTTTGTCTGCTGTGAGCCATCACAGCCCCATTTTGAAACAAGTGTGAGGTGTATCTGTTCTTCTGCAGTCAAGCTCTGTAACCCCTCAAATATACTTAAATCAATCGCTGGGCAGTCAGATCAATCAATGGTTGCAGCCGCAATTCAGCCGAATTTTCGGTTATGCAGTAACTTTCTTTTGGCGGATAAGAATCTTTCTTTTCCTTCTGAATAGCTGAGTAGCATGGAAATCTTGTTTTTGCACTTTGGTGAATTAATTCATATTGTCATCTTGTGAATTCTCCTTCCACAAACAAAGACAATGCTTGCAAAGGCGTCATTTGTGTTATAACTTTTGATGTGTTCTTCATAGCTTTAATATATTTTTTCGCCCCCGTTGGAGTGGTACAAGTCACATCTTTGATAACTCGGGCAGCTTTGTTTTGTCCTGACTTTCTAAGCACCATCTGAGTTGCATAAATCATTTCATCAGAGACGAGTTCAATTCGGAAGGATTCTGTTTTTCTTCGTTTGTTTCGCTCGCTGCATTCTGAGAAGAGTTTCTGAGGTCGATCCCTTTTTAGAGGCACACATTTGGGGAAAAATTCCGATCCCGAAAGCCAAGTTTTGTATTTTACTTCAAAATAACTCCCTTTGTAGCTTGATGCGATCCATTTGGTCTTGAATTCAGCATTAAATCTTGAAAGATAGTTTTTAATTGCTGGATACATGTTATTGTCTTGGCAATTCAACTTTTCCCTAACTTTTTTTTCTAGATATGAAAACTTTTCACTAATTTTCAGTGCTTCACACTCTCGCACAATCTTATAAAGGTCATATCTTGAAATAGGTACATTTCCAGTGGACGAATCTAGAACGAACAAAAATAAGAAGTCGATAAAGACAAACTTCTCTTTTTCTCGTAGGATAGACATTACTAAACAAAAATATATTTTTTGAAATCAATCGGAATTTATCGGAATTTTTCTTTTCTTATTCTGATTAAGTACAAAATGATGTATCAAAATAAAATTGTATTAAAAGTAAGCCGGGAAAGTTCCGGAACCTGAAAGTTTACACCTGACTTTTATTTAAAAAATATAATAGAGACCATTTTTGTCACATATATGCCAAAAATTAATTATTGCTGAATTCAAACGTTTCAAAAGTCAAATAAATATGTCAAAATATAAAACATACCTGTATTATTTGAATTCATTGTCAAAAACTTGGTTGCAAAAACTTGATTCAGTATGACACAGTACTTGACAGTACTAAATGAACCGGTTTTAATGGCGTCAAAAAAATGCAATGAAAATGGTTACCTAGCAACAAATTTGAACCTGTATGCGTAAGCAGAGATTGCGCTCAAAGCCAAGCGGGATACGGGGAAGGAAGTAGTAAGGTATAGTAGGCCATGGCCGCTTGGAATTTTCTTTGCAACGCGTGATTTGAAAAACCGACTTTTGGCCAAGTTTTTGAGGCAAATACTCATATGTGCGGCGGCCATAGACCAGCTCATCCTTTTGTCAGAGTATTTGTATTCGGAAATATGGTGAAATCATTAACACAAAATCAAAATCTCTTAGTTATTACAAACCTTGAGTATTGTTATCACTAATAACTAATTAAAAAGGTTAATAGATTTTTGAAACAGCCAGTTGAATACAAAACTTTATCAAAATATTTATTTGGTGATAATAACAAAAAACCATAACGTAAGTTTGACAGGGCGCTGGCTGCAAACAACTCAAAAGATATCAATTGTGTTTTTCCAAAGCCAACTAGAGTACTAGAGTGCTATATAAATAATTTCGTCATAAATTTGATTAAATATACCGCAAACGAAAATACCGTTTATGACCAGCTTTTATTTAAATTCAACCTGTGTGCGGCGGAGTTCGCCGATCGTTACAAGGCAACGAAGAAAATAAATGACGATTCCGTTGTAGCGCTTGCTGAACACACACATCCCGTTGAGTGGGCCTTCTTATCGTTAGTTAATATTCAATGCCCGAATATATCAAAACTGATAGTCATATGCAAATTTCAGAATACGTATAGAGAAAAATGTGCATTTAATTTTAAAAAATGCGTCTGTAGAAAAAGTTCTACTATTCAACGTTTCAACTAATCATTTTACTGAACGAGATTGAAAGATGGAAATGAGCAAAGTTAACTAAACTTTCCAACTCTAATGTGTATTTTGCATTACCTGGTAAAATGTAATCCTCTTTTTTGAAATGCTGAGAACATACTTTCAGGGATGGTTTGTACTCATGTACTTTTAAAGATATTTGCCATGCTTTTAAACGATCCATTTTCTGCAAACTTCCAAAAAGGATTCTTCGATTCACCACGACACGACGCCTTCATTTGGTGTTGGAAAACGATGAAATCTGAGTGATAAGTCCGTGCTTGCTGTACAATTTTTCACACAACACTTATCACGATTATTGAAATTTTTACGATCGCGAAAATTCGAGCTCAGCTAGACGTACTGACACGGGGATGCGTACAATATAATGCAGCTAGGCTCAGTTCATTTTTCAACCACCAGGTGTCGCAGCAACATGCGTCAGATCCCAATAGGACTGTGCACCGACTGTGCGCCTACCATGCTTCGGCCGTCGCGGGTCTTCTACATTTTCACAATAGGACTGAACGACCGCCACACGGTCGTAGCACAGTCCTTTATGTGTAAATGTAAATAAGGGCTTCAGTGTGTTTTATATGGAACATACAATTTTTTGATTTACAGTGAAAACGACCAGTAGGTGCAGGGTAGGCGCACATTCGGTGCACAGTCCTATATATGAAAATCAGCCTTAAAGTGACTGTACTAGAACCATTATAATAAATGATTGGAGAATTGAATAACCAACACCAATACCAATACGTAGAAGGCAAGCGGATCGGGAAGAGGATGAACATAGAAGGCAAGCAGAACAGGAGCGGTTTCAGAAAATTTTACAGGACCAAGAAGATAAATGGCAAATAGAACAGGATCAGCTTTAAAAATGGATGCTGGATGTAATTGTAGGCGAGCAAGAAAAATTACAGAAAATATTGGACGGGCAAAATGAGAAATTTGAAAAAGAAGTAAACAATATACAAAAAGAAGTTGGAACTGTACAAAAAGAAGTTGGGAATGTACAAAAAGAATTTGGAAATATACAAAAAGAAGTTGGAAATGTACAAAAAGAAGTAGGAGACGTACAGAAAGAAATGAAGAATCTACAAGCAGAATTTACCAGACTAAAAAAAAGGATCCACCGAGAGGGTATTCGCCACAGGACATAATATCAAATCTTTAACGTATGACGGTCAAATATCCTGGACAATGTATAGAAGGCAATTTGAAACGCTGCTGTTGCCAACGGTTGGAATAACGAAGAAATTGCTACATCACTATTGGTAGCGCTTCGTGGATCTGCCCTAGAACTACTACGGACCATTCCCATCAGCCAACAGGGGAAATATGACGTACTTGTAGCTGCCCTGGAGAGACGATTTGGAGACCAACACAGAAGACAACTGCATCAGGCACAAGTAAAATCCCGATATCAGAAGCCTGGTGAAAACCTGCAAGAGTTCGAGGCAGACGTTAGACGTCTCATTCAATTGGCCTACCCGGGAGCAACAGAAGAATTTCAAGAGGAACTTACTGCCCAATATTTCGTAGATGGTATCAGAGATCCAGAAACTCAGAAAATGCTACGTCTAGCCAAATTTGATAACAGCCGTGAAGTATTGGGTAGGGCCCTAGAAATCGGGGCGGCCTGTAATATCTCTAAGCCAACAATCAGGGACGTATCCATCCAGGAAGAAAAGCTGGCGAACAATTGTGAACTAACTGAGATGGACGGTATTTTGAAGAAATTAACCGAAGTTCTTCAGTCCACGGGGAGATTCCACTAGAAGTTAGGCCATAAATATCTCAAATCAGTGATACAGATGTGGCAAGACTGGACATTTCAAAAGGGAATGTCAAGCACAGAAATTTTGGGCGCCTCTAGAAGTTAGACCATGTAACCGAAATGCTATAAATCAGTGCTATAGATGTCGCAGGACTGGACATTTCAAAAGGGACTGTTGAGTACAAAGATTCCAGGAGCCACTAAAAGATAGACCACGTAAGCGAAACATTTCAAATCAGTGCTATAGATGTGGCAGGACTGGGCATTTCAAAAGAGACGTCGAGTTCAACTACGGTCTACATCTCCATCCAGAGACGCTATCAGTGCAAAGTCAAGTCAGGAAGAGTTAAAAGAGTTTAAACAAACAGAAAGATCAGCTTGAGGATAGTGAAATAGCACTACTGCTAAAAGCTACAGAAGGACGTCAACCTAGACCAAGTTGGAGAGATATTTCAACTAAGGGATTTACTTTTAAATCTCTGTGGGCTCAGTGGGACTCCCTGGTAGAGAAAAAGGACTTCTTAAACGAGCCTGGGAAAGCGCCGATGGAAAAGTAGTGAAGACGCAGTTAGTGGTACCAAGGGAGAGGGTATCGGAAGTCCTGGAAGAAGTACATAATGGAAAGTTTGGTACTCATCTCGTAGTTAACAGAACGATTGACAAGATACGCGACAGATTTTACTGGGTCAACTACTGCCAGGATGTGAAATCATGGTGCCGGCAGTATTCCTCAGTGCCTCATTCAGGAACTGTGGAATTCTCTCGATGCCCTGATCAAGAATCATAGAGTGGCCTCGCTTCTTCCGGAGTATTCGTGATAGATTTTAGATTGTATATAAATAGCAGGTAGAAAGCGCGTTGAGTTAGTTAATCATCGAGTGTTGAATTGTAAAGAGCTATTAGTTGTACAGTTATAAGAGTAGTTTAGTGTGTTAATTGTATAGAATGATAAAGAATAAAGAGAGTATTAGTTAAAACAGTAAAAGTTGTACTTTCGTTCAGAGCCCACGGGAAAATCGTAACACTATATTAGTTTTCTAATGGAAAGAATACGGAAGAGCGATTTTTTGAATTTTTTTAAAACCTGAAACCTGAATCAAAAACAAGCTGCCGATTTTCCATGATACAGACATACTCTTACGTGTCATCGGCAACAGCGCCGCAGTAGGCGCAAGTAATAGTAGGGCTTGCCTATTTTATAAGAGGGGAAAGAAAAAGTTAGACGATGTTGGCGTTTTCATTCACCAAATCGGTCTATTTTTATTTTATAATTTGCTGATAATAAGACAATGTCATTTTCATTCCGGCGTGCGCGCCATGTCTTCGTGATGCAACCAGTCGTTTGTATGTGCCCTGGTGGTCTAGGGGTTTGCGTGGTTAGCCTTCACTTCGGCGACTCGAGTTCAAACCCCGTCGGTGTGTAAATTTTTTTTTGTTATATTTCAAACTGATTTTTTCTTGTTTTTGGGTATGTCTTGGGTTAGCACCTGGTTAGTTTGTTGAGCCCCCGTAGCGAGCGAAGCGAGCGGAGGGCCATACGAAAAGTGAAATATGCGAAGGAATGAAAATGATATTGTCGGAGTATCATCAAGTTATTTTATATTTCTTATTCGTTCGTTTAAATTTGCCGGGGTATGTAAAAAGATTTAGGTTAACACCACACAATAGTTAAACACCACTTTTGTATGGAACACCAAAAATACACAAGTTAAATATACTTACGTCGAATAGTAAGTTGTATAAATTCACGAGCACACCCTATTACTAAATGTTTACTAACATTCTTACAAATACCACAAGCTCATACATAAGAAATTCACAGCACTTTTTAGAAAAATTATCACAAACTAATATGATTCTTAAAAACAGGATGTTTTGATGTAGTTATAGTCTTTTTACAAATATACCTGGTGACAAAACTTTAGTAATGTAAAAAATAAATCAGAACATTATATTAACCTCCGCTAATGTACCAAACTTAATATAAACACTATATGTAAAAAGGTGGCTACACACACAACTGCAAGCTTGACCAGCATGCATGATGAATCTTTTTGTACAAGTATGCTGGAGCGTCTGTAGGAAAATTTTACGCAAGCATTTAAACTGTATAAGCCGCTTGATGATTGATTTTGTTTGAATCATGCAAGCTTGGATAAGCCGTGCTGGGCCAAGTGAAACGGAGCGTGTGTACCTAAGTATCGACTTGTACACACAAGCAACAGCCGTAAATGAACTGTTTCCACTTACCACGTCTGGCAATCTGAAGAAGGTGAACCGAGAATTACTGGAAAACTTTATTCGTGCATACCAAAATCAGCCGTGCATTTGGCCAATTAAATCATCAGAATATCATGTTAAAGTGAAGAAGGCGTATCTTGTTTTTTAATTAAATGTGTTACAAATGACAAAAGTTTCTTCAATCATTCTCAGATAATTATGCCAATCACGCGGATATATCTTTGATTCACTCAGTAAGTTAATATGGGAGTGCGTTTTTCTTTTCATTGGCCCCTCTTTGCACCACACATCACGTTTCCTCTTTAGCGTTTTTCTCTTAAAGGCAAGTGCATTAGCGCATCATCGTCCGAGCTAGACATTTTCCGGCATAAACTGATGCTTGTTTAAGCACGCATGTACCGTCTGGTGGCAACTGGAAATTATGCCTGCTTGTATAAAATTATTGTACATGCATGCTTATCAAGCTTGCAGTTCTGTGTGTAGCCACCTTAAAAAGCATGCATAATTTACCATTTGCCACCAGTTCAGTTTGTGCCGGAAAAATGTCTAGTTCGGACTATGATGCACTTGCCTTTAAGAGAAAAACGCGAAAGAAGAAACGTGATGTGTGGTGCAAAGAGTGATTCATGAAAAGAAAAACGTACTCCCATATTATCTTACTGAGTGAATTAAACATATATCCGCATGATTGGCATAATTATCTCATAATTAATGAAAAAAAGATATCTGAAACTTGTAACACCTTTAATTAAAAAACAAGTTACGCCTTCTTCGCCTTATCATGATATTCTGATGATTTGATTCGCCAAAGAAACGGCTGATTTTGGTATGCACGAATAAAGTTTTCCAGTAATTCTTGGATCACCTTCTTCAGATCGCTAGACATGATGAATGGCAAGAGCTCATTCACGACTGTTCTTTGTGTGTACAAGTCGACAAGTACACACACGCTGTGTTTTGCTTGCGCAAGCACGCCTTGTCCAAGCTTGCATGATTCAAACAAAATCAAGCGGTTTCTTGTACAATTTAAATTCTTGCGCAAAATTTCCTTACAGACCCTCCAGCGTACTTGTACAAAAAGATTGATCCTGCTGCTGGTAAAGCTTGTAGTTATGTGTGTAGCCACCTTAAAAGGTTTTCCGTACAGTGTCAAGCACTCCAAGGGCTTTTGGTATTAGAGCTAGAAAAAACTTTAAATTATCTTGTAGAATTGTTCATGAACCTCCAGGATTTTTTTAGTAGAACAAATAAATGAGCGTCATAAAACTTAAAAACACCAACGTTTGATTTTTTTAAATCGATCACCCTGTATATAGTTCATTTATTGGGTAGCCCGTTATACCATATATCTTTAAAATTAACTAGTAAATGTTACAAAAAATGTGTTGGTAAAGTGAAATGATGTTTTGGCACAGTTTTTGCCATTTTTCTCAGTTAGTTTTTAAGCCAGAGTTATCAAACCTGGTATATTCAAAATCATGAATACAGTGTAATCCATTAAAAAAACGCAACTTGTTATTTTAAACAAATGTACGATTTTTATTTGTTTTATCCAAGGTCAAATTCTAACAGTTCAGGAAAAATACTTAACCTTTATTAGTTGAAACAGAGCTAGGGGTTAGGGGTGCTCCAAAATATACGGAAATACCCTGTGCAGCGATATACAAATAAAAGTGAACAGGTACATGGGCGCCGGCAGGGGGAGGCACTCCCCCCCTGGAATATTAAAATAACCCTTAGTATACAAATGCATTTCAATTTCAGTGAAACATGCATAGGTACCTGAAAATTATATTGACTATTTTCTTACAATATCACAACAACAATTGAAAGATCTTTCAGTACTTTCTTCCATGTGTAAAAACTTGGTTGAGATCAACCATGTCTGAGGAAAGACTCTTTGGTCTCTGTATGCTGTATACTTAGCGTTCACAGAGAATTTGTGATTAATAATAAAGACAGAGTTATTGAAAAAGCAATAAATCGGTTTTCACAAAAGAAAAGAAATCTGCTATTACTTTTCTCCGACTACAAAAATATAGGTTAGTATGTACAGGGTTATCCAACGAGGACTAGACAAGGCGATTTTTTGACTTTCCCTGTACTTTTATAAAAAAAAACTGAAATAGCCATCTTATGTAATTTTTTCCCGCGAATTCGGATATGTTCAGCAAAAAACAATTGAACATCAAATAAAAGTGCTAGGGGGTCACTTTGATATTTTTTTAAATGGAACACCCTGTATATTACTACATTTTTGGACTCTCTAGAAAAATCTAAACACATTTTGTGTATAATATCCTATACCTATCTTTAGCTGTTTACGAAATATTGACAGTTGAAAATCGGGCATTTTGACACTTTGACAGGTTCTAAAATCTAAACCGCACGAGATCAAAGAAAACGGTTTGCACACTCCTATCTTAATCTATCGATGACAGTATCGTCGAATTTAAGGTGCAGATAAAATTAACCGGAACTTTTACACCTCCGTTTAAATTCAAACCTTATGAAAACCCAAGATAGGAATGTGCAAACCGTTTTCTTTGATCTCGTGCGGTTTAGATTTTAGAGCCTGTCAAAGTGTCAAAATGCCCAACTTTCAACTGGCAATATTTAGTAAACAGCTAAAGATAGGTATAGGATATTCCAGAGAGTCCAAAAATGTAGTAATATACAGGGTGTTCGGGGTGTTCCATTTAAAAAAATATCAAAGTGACCCCTAGCACTTTATTTGATGTTCAATTGTTTTTTGCTGAACATATCCGAATTCGCGGGAGAAAATTACATAAGATGGCTATTTCAGTTTTTTTTTATAAAAGTAAAGGGAAAGTCAAAAGATCGCCTTGTCTAGTCCTCGTTGGATAACCCTGTACAGGGTGTCCCAAATTCGAGCCTCATCATTGGGGTCTCGGGAACTAGAAGAGATACGAGATCGGTTAAATGGAGGCAAAGTTGCGCAATTTGATGCTGATCAAAATGTCACCTTATATTACAAGTTTAAAAATTTCGAAAGCTTCCGAAATTTTTGGAAAAAAACCGAATATTCGCGATTTCATTTTATTTTTTTTATGACTTTATTTGAATGGATATAACAAAATACATTTCACATTCTTATTGTTACTTTTTCTTTTCTACAGGATGGTGTTATCAGATTTTCAAACCGACGTTTCGTCTTTGAGCTGCCATCATCAACTTTGTTTTTTTAAATACGGCCCTGGATTTTTTATTACGGACTTTAAGAGCTTCTAAGGTCCCAGAATTAATGATGTATCGCACTTGATCAAAAAACTCATATTAATGGCATTTTTCATAAGAACTCATGTGTTAGAGAGAGATAGAAAACAGATTTTTGGTAAGATCTTAACAGGAAATCATTAAAATGATTTTTTCGAAAAAGTGCGATACAATGAGAATGTGAATATTATTATTTGTTCCAAATCTAATCCCACACAACTATTTCCTTGGGTAAATTGCTAAAAATATAGCCTAGAGCCTATGGTTTGAGGGTTGACACTTTAATAATTATATTATTTATTAACCACTTCTTATGTTAGTTTTTAAGCTTTCTTTATGCAATGCGTTAATGCGTAACACATGAGTTCTTATGGAAAATGTCACTAATATGAATTTTTCGAATAAGTGCGATACATCATTGGGTTTGGGACTTTGGAAGCTCTTAAAATCCGTAATAAAAAATCCAGGACCGTATTTAAAAAAAGACAAAGTTGAGGATGGCAGCTCAAAAACGAAACGTCGGCTTGAAAATCTGATAACACCATCTTGAAGAACAGAGAAAGTAGCAATGAAAACGTGAAATATATTATGTTATATCTATTCAAATAGAGTCATAAAAAAATAAAAATTAAATCGAGAATATTCGGTTTTTTTTCAAAAATCTTCGGAAGTATTCGGAATTTTTAAACTTGTTAGGTGGCATTTTGATCAGCATCAAACTGCGCAACTTTGCCTCTATTTAACCGACCTCGCATCTCTTCTAGTTTTCGAGATCCCAATGATGAGGCATGAATTTGGGACACCCTGTACATCCATAGTGCATAGTATATTTTTGAGGGTAGATATATTTCCAATACAAAATTTAAGTCAAAGTTACGCTACAGTTAAGTTTAAGTTAAAGTCTAGCAAACCGAAACCGTATATAGGTATGTATTTTTGACAATAAAAATATTTAAGTTTCAATCTATGTTTACTTTGTCCCCAGAGGCGGATCTGTGAGGGGGCTACCATAGATTCCCTATAGACTCTCAAAAGTTTCTGCAATATTTGTATACAAATAATACAATTTTTAAATTCAATTAAACCTAACCTAAGAAAAAGAAGACAGTTTTAACGATTGCAGATTCGATTGTTATATTATATCATCATTCATCAAGAGCGAGGTCCAGCTCCAACAGAATTGCCAACTGCTCTGACCCGTTTTCCCCTCAAAAATTTGCGCGATTCCCCACAATTCCCCACATCCCTCATGAATTTTTTAGGTTTGTCAGATTTAGACTATTTGGAGTGAAAATAATGGCAACATGGTTTCGGGTCTATTCATTAAAATAGCAAAAAATAAATTAAAAATGGTTTATTTAGTTTTATGACTGAAAAAATCACGTGAAAATATAAAGCATGTTGCTTTTTTTGTCGAAGTATTTAGTGTTACAAAATTCCCACAGTGGTTATATCCCCACACCTGTTGAAATTCCCCACGTTTTGGGGAATTCCCCACAGATTGGCAACCCTGAGCTCCAATTTACTTTTGTTGTCTGTTGCCCAGATCAGCTCTGCCTTTTGTTTACGTTTAATTGACTTGGGAAATTTGTCAATAATGCTCGATAAAATCCGCTTCGTCCGCTCGTGGAAGGCACGATTTTAACGACTTTTTTCTACGACCGTGCGTGAAATATACTTTCACGCATCACTACTAATGCGTGAAGTACAATTTCACGCACCGGTGCGTGAAGTACAACCAAAGTATATGTAAACTAGTAAGTTCACTCAGCGGTAAATCCTTTGACGTAATTCAGCCACATTCTTTTATATCAAGTGACAACTGGAGATGACCGATGCGCTGCGTAAGTGTCCGATTGATTCGCGTGTATTCAGGAGATTGTATGGACTCGTACCGAAAGACCCACTGAATGCCGACCGGTTGAAAAAATCAAGTGAAACTGAGCAAAGTTGTAAAAATATTTTCATAGAAGGAAATTGAAAAAAAAATTTGCTATACGTTTGTCATTTTTAGGTGATACCACTGTTGCTATCTCAGAATCTAACAAGAATTTAACAACACTGCAAATCGATCTTGAAAAGGCATCAATAATGTCAACTTTCTAATTTAATGAACTTTGTAGCTTTGACCGTTTCAAAGATATCAATAATAGTGGAATTACCTAAAATTTATTAAAAAATATATAATAATATAATACTTCGGAATCTCATTTTTACTACACTTCTTTGGTTTCATGAAAGTGATTTTTCAAGGCCACGTTATGACATGGTTTATGTTTTCGTCTCGCGTTACGGCATTTTTGTATCGTTGATTGGACGACTAACTAAAACTAACCAAATCTATCAAAATTGATTGTACCGTATCGGCACCGGCACCGGTTCAAATGACTACAATAAGCTGAGACTAAGTAAAACTAACCAAAACTTGTTTCGACGATTAATCAAAACTAACAAAATCTATTAAAATTGATTATAACGTATCGTAACGGGTTCAAATTACTAAAATAAGTTGATACTAACTGAAACTAACCGAAAGTTGATTGGAGGACTAACCCAAACTAACCAAATCTATTAAAATTGATTTTAACGTATCGGAACAGATTCAAATAATTAAAATAAGTTGAGACTAAATGAAACTAACCGAAAGTTGTTGACGAATAACCCAAACTAACCAAATCTGTTAAAATTGATTTTAATGTATTCTTAAAAGCTTGAAATGCCTAAAATAAATTGAGAATAAGTGTAGCTAACCGAGAGTTGATTGAAGTACTAACCCAAACTAACCAAATCTATCAAAATTGATTATAACTTATCGGATGACTAAAAGAATTTAAGACTAAGTGAAACTAACCGAAAGTTTATTGGAAAACTAACTTAAACTAAAAAAATCTATTAAAATTATTTATAACTTATCGGAACCGCATTAAATAACTAAAATAAGTTGGGAATAAGTGAAACTAAGCGAAAGTTGAATCGACAACTAACCCAAACTAACCAAATCTATTAAAATTGATTATAACGCATCGGAATCGGTTCAACTGATTGAAATAGTTAAGACTAAATGAAACAAACCGAAAGTTGAATCGAGGACTAACCTAAACTAACCAAATCTATTAAAATTGATTATAATGTATCGGAACCGCATTAAATGACTAAAATAACTTAAGAATAAGTGAAACTAACCGAAAGTTGGATCGACGACTAACCCAAACTAACCAAATCTATTAATATTGATTATAACATATTGGAACCGCTTTAAATAATTGAAATAAGTTAAGAAAAAGTGAAACTATTCGAAAGTTGAATCGACGACTAGACCAAAGTAACCAAATCTACTAAAATTGATTATAAAGTATCTGAACCGGTTCTAATGACTAAAAAGGGTTGAAACTAAGTGAAACTAACCAAAAGTTGATTGACCGACTAACCGGATTAGGTTTGTTAGTTCGGGTTAATCGTCGATTCAACTTTCGGTTAGTTTCACTTAGTCTCAACATGTTTCAATCATTTGAACCGGTTCTAAGACGTTATAATCAATTTTAATAGATGTTATTAGTTGGGTTAGTAACTAAATCAACTTTCGGTTAGTTTCTCTGAGCCTTAACTTATTTTAGATATTTGAACCGGTTCCGATACGTTATAAACAATGTTAATAGATTTGGTTACTTTGGATTAGTCATCCAATCAACTTGCGTTAAACTTCACGTAGTTTCAACTTATTTTAGTCATTTGAACCGGTTCGGATACGTTATAATCAATTTTAAGAGGTTTGGTTACCTTGGGTTAGTTGTTGATTCATCTTTCGTTTAGTTTAACTTATTCTCAACTTATTTTAGTTATTTAAGGCGGTTCCGATACGTTATAATAAATCCTAATATATTTGGTTAGTTTGGGCTAGTCGTCCAATCAACTTTCGATTAGCTTCACATAGTTTCAATTTATTTTAGTCATTTGAACCGGTTCCGATACGTTATAATCAATTTCAATAAATTTGGTTAGTTTGGGGACGACTACAATCAACTTTCGACTAGCTTCACTTAGTTTCAATTTATTTTAGTCATTTGAACCAGTTCCGATACGTTATAATCTATTTTAATAGGTTTGGTTCGTTTGGGTTAGTCGTTGATTCATCTTTTGGTTAGTTTCACTTATTCTCAACTTATTTTAATCATTTAAAGCGGTTCCGATACTTTATAATAAATTTGGTTAGTTTCGGTTAGTTTGGGGGCGACTACAAGCATCTTTCGACTAGCTTCACTTAGTTTCAACTTATTTTAGTCATTTGAACCTGTTCCGATACGTTATAATCAATTTTAATAGATTTGATTACATTGGATTAGTCGTCGATTCAACTCTCGGTTAGTTTCACTTAGTCTTAACTTATTTTATTCATTTGAACCAGTTCCGGTACGTTATAATCAATTTTAATAGATTTGGTTAGTTTGGGTTAGTCGTCCAATCAACGTTCGGTTAGTTTCACTTAGTTTCAACTTATTTTAGTCATCTGAATCGATTTCGATACATTATAATCAATTTTAATAGATTTGGATAGTTTGGGTTAGTCGTCGATTCAACTGTCGGTTGCTGTCAGTTATTCTCAACTTATGCTAGTCATATAAAGTGGTTCCGATACGTTATATTGATTTTATTACATTTGGTTAGTTTGGGTTAGTCGTCGATTGAACTTTCGGTTAGTTTCACATAGTCTCAACTTATTTTAATCATTTGAACCGATTCCGTTACGTTATATTCAATTTTAATAGATTTGGTTAGTTTGAGTTAGTATTCCAATCAACTTTCGGTCAGCTTCACCTATTCTCAACTTATTTTAGCCATTTGAAGCAGTTCCGATACGTTATAATTCATTTTTATAGATTTGGTTAGTTTGGGTTAGTGTTCAAATTAACTTTCGGTTAGTTTCACTTATTCTCAACTTATTTTAGCCATTTGAAACGGTTATAATACCGACGTCATTATTAATTCTAATAGATGTGGTTAGCTTGGGTTAGTCGTAGATTTAACTTTCGCTTACTTTCACTTATTCTCATCTTATTTTAGTCATTTAAAGCGGTTCCGATACGTTATAATTAATTTCAATAGATTTGGTTAGTTTGGGTTAATCGTCGATTCAACTTTTGATTAGTTTCACTTTGTCTCAACTTATTTTAATCATTTAAATCGATTCTGATACGTTAATCAATTTTAATGGATTTGGTTAATTTGGGTTAGTCATCCAGTCTAGTTTCATTTAGTCTCAACTTATTTTAGTTATTTGAACCGGTTCCGATACCTTATAATCAAGTTTAATAAATTTAGTTAGTTTGGGTTAGTCGTCGGATCAACTTTCGGTTAGTTTGGGTTAGTCGTCCAAACAACTTTCGGCCAGTTTCACTTATTCTCAACTTATTTTAGTTATTTGAACCGGTTCCGATAAGTTATAATCAATATTCTTAGATTTGGTTAGTTTGAGTTTGTCGTCGAATCAACTTTGGGTTAGTTTCACTTAGTCTCAACTTATTTTAGTTATTTGAACCGGTTCCGATACGTTATAATCAATTTTGATAGATTTGGTTAGTTTGGGTTAGTCGTCGATTTAACTTTCGGTTAGCTTCACTTATTCTCAACTTATTTTAGTCATTTGAAGCGGTCCTGATACGTTATAATCCAATTTAGTAGATTTGGTTAGTTTGGGTTAGTCGTGGATTAAACTTTGGGTCAGTTTCACAGGGCCAAAATATATTTAATATTTACAAAGCATTCCATTATCGTTATATAATATGTACTTATAAAAAAAAATCTTACACCTAGACGATTTTTCAACGTATTCCTTATCGGATTTATTCCACGCATACTTCCATAAGAGCCCATGTACGGGCGGATCCAAAATGAACAGGTGGCTATGCTTGTCCTATTTTGAATGAAGTTTTGCGAGCTATGACAACTGTCATTAAAAAGAATAATTATTGTGTAATTACGTTGATCGTGAAAATATTGTTAGAAATTTCAAAACTATGAGAGATTCTGATCTGGAATTATGTGGTACTCCACCAGAAATAACAGCCGCAGCCAATATTGCAAGCGAATCCTTATTGCCGAGCAAATCCCTCAAAATTTACGAAAGTACTTATCAAAAATTTGTATTCTGGCAAAACCAAAATAAGGTAAATTGATTTTCCGAAAATTTACGGTCGTAGAAAAAGTATAGTGTGCAACACGTGCGTGAAGACTCGGCTCGGGCCGCAAACATCACATTCGTGTATAAAAGTTGACTTCACGCACTTGTTACACAATATACTATTGTGTAACAATGGGGCGTGGCACCCCCAAAATTTTGTCTACGGCAAAGCCTGCGGCGAGCTTTTCCCTCGCGGCGACATACTATCGTTTGGACACACATGAAACTACTTTCACAACTGCAGAGATGTTTAATATATACGAATCGGTTCATACAAGGGACTAAAGTCCATTTAGATAGTTTTGAGAAAATCGACAAAAACCTCATAGCAAAATTATGAGTTATCGCCTATATATCTGATTTCTAAAACCAAATTGCGCGTATGGTGAGCTTGGGAGACAGAAATACCATCTGACTTAGGTACTTTCTTGCATGAATGGGGAGCATAATAAGACAACCAAATTCATTCTAATATTTTACTACATAAAAAAAGCAGATAGGTACAGCAGATTTTTTTTTTACCCTGGAATTGATTGCCTTTGGCTCCACAAATGATTGAATTTTGTTTGAATTCTTATAGAGCCACTTCGGCCCCGGCTCAAGGATGTAAACTGCACAACAGTAGCGTGCCGTATAGGGGGCCAGGGGGGGCGAATGCCCCCCCGCCCTCTATCTAACCCGTCTCAGCCTCCTAATGCAAACTGCAAATAGCTCATCATTCGGCGCCCTCGAAATACCTCGCCCCTCCCGCCCTTATACCCACGGCACGCTACTGCTGCACAAGTGCAAGTTTAGTGACCCTAATGAAATGTGTACCTAATTTCTTCGATTCGGTATCTAATCGGATACCGTTTTCAAGAAAAGCAAAAAACTAAAAATGAAAATGGTTAGCAAATACAATAAAACAGTAAAAAGCTCTTGCAGATTGTCAGGCTGTAAACTGACTTTGACAAGATGACAATTATAATGCCCTAAGATTTTTTTTTATTCTATCGTATCGGGCTGTTTCGCTGTATTTTCTGTTGTAGTCAGCCAGGTGATTAATTCTTGAAAGAAATCTTTAAAATCTTCTGGAATATAAGGTTGTAATTTTTTAATATCTTTTTTTTTTTTTTTTTTTTATGGCAGTGGCACACACACTAAAGGGAGACCCTATCGCGCTCGACGAGCGGCGTGTGTGCGAAGATGTTGATTGACACGGCTCTTGAATATTTGTAAGTTGTAATTAGTGGGAAACAGATGTCCTGGGAGTGAGTTCCACAGTGATGCAGTGCGCCAAACAAAGGAGTTCTTGTAAAGCGATGTTCTAGGTGTTTCCAGTTGTACGACGAACTGATGCGCTCTTGCCGTCTGTCGTGACTGTCTGACAGGAGCTGCCAGGGGCGGGATGAGGCGGACCAAATCCTGGGAACATCTGCCGTGAAAGTATCTGTAAAACAGAGATATCTCGGCTACATGTCTGCGATGTTCCAGACTATCTAGATTCCGGGTCAACTCCGGGTCGCCGACGAGACGCACAGCTCTCTTCTGAATGGAATCCAGCAGCTTTAGGGTGTGCTTTGGTGCGGCACCCCAGATATGTGAGCAATATTCTAAGCACGGTCTTATTTGCGCTTTGTAGAGCAAGAGCAACTGCTGCGGTGTATAGAGTTTTTTGTTGCGAAATAGCGCACCAAGCTTCTGGGAGGCTGATTTTGCGATACTAGCAACATGGTCATGCCATGACATATTGCTGTTGACCGAGACACCCAGCAGCCCGATTGACGAGGATGAAGGAATGGTCGATCCTGCCATAATGATGTCAGGGCCCGCTGTATTGGCCCTCTTAGTAAAAGTTGCTGCTTGGGTCTTTGCTGCATTGAACTGGACCAAATTTCGGTCGCCCCAAGTTTGAACTTTCTCCAGGTCTTGATTAATTGCTGTAATCTGCTCCTGTCTGCGGTGATGAGTCTCAGTCGCTGGTAAGGGTTGTTCTGATCTAAAATGGGAGACAAGGGTACTGTCATCCGCAAAACTGTAAACAGGATTATTTGTTTCGGTCAGCAGGTCATTAATATAGATGAGGAATAGAGTTGGTGAAAGTATTGCGCCCTGAGGCACGCCCGCGTTGATGGTGAATGTGTCCGAGATGTGTCCATCGACTGCAACGTGCAGAGATCGGCTCTTAAGGAAACTGGCAAGCCAGCTGCAGAGAGAGGCTGGCAGTCCGAAGGACGGTAGTTTGTTGAGCAGTCCGTCATGCCAAACTCTGTCGAATGCCTTTGAAATATCCAACGCAATCGCTCGAGACTCTCCGTAGTTCTCAATTGCCCTACTCCATATATGAGTGACATAGGCCAATATATCTCCTGTCGATCTCTCTTTGCGAAAGCCGTATTGATTATCGCTGATTATTTTGTTGTTCTCGAGGTACTTGAGCAGTTGCTGATTGACTACACGTTCCATGACTTTGGAGATTATTGGAAGCAAGGCAATTGGACGATAGTTTGAGGGCGTGGTTTTCTTGCCTTTTTTTGGAACAGGTTGCACTCGAGCGACTTTCCAAGAAGATGGGTAAATCCCTTTTCCGTAAGACAGAGAAAAAAGCCTAGAAAAAACGGGTGTTAGTTCGTTGGCGCAGTTCTTTAACACGATGGCAGGTATTCCGTCCGGTCCTGATGCCTTTTGCGTATCTAGATTTTTAAGGATTTTACGAATATCACGGTGATGAAATTTGACTTCTGCCATGGTAGTGTTGATGTTCGATATGGTGGGGAGAGTCTTGCCTTGGGGGACGTCTAAGGTAGAGTGCGAAGAAAACATTTTGGCGAGCATGTTTGCCTTTTCCTTGGCTGTAGTCGCCGTGATGCCACGTTCGTCTGTCAAAGGTGGGAGAGACGGTTCTGTAAAGTTGTTACTTACTGCTTTTGCTACCGACCAGAAATTCCTGGAGCCACTGGGGCATTGCAAAAGTTTATTCCTGATCCTTTGATTGTGTTTGTCCTTAGTTTCGTCGATAACACGCTTGCATTCGTTTCTCGCTTCGACAAAATAATTGCGATTTTCAGCGGTCTGATTTTGCTGCCAGTTCTTGTAGGCTTGCTGTTTCCTACCCACAGCTCTTTCGCATCTTCCATCGAACCAGGGCTTTCCTTTTGATGGTAACTTGATGGAATTTGGGATGTATGCTTCCATTCCTGAGGAGATTGCGTGATCTTTTCGCAGCAGACTGACGGGTCGTCAGCGCCAAAGCAGACGTCGAGCCAAGGAAAATCCAGGTTAGAACTCCCTAAGATCATCCCAGTTTGCAGAATTGTAATGCCAGATTTTGCGAGGCAATGGTGGATCCTTCTGTATGAGTGGCAATTCATAAACCGTTGTAATAAGTTTGTGGTCGGAAGTACCTAATGGCGGACCAACTGTAACTGTGTACTGGTCAGGATTGGTGGTTAGAAAAAGATCCAGGAGGGCGGCGAATTCGCCCCTCTCTGAGATTCGAGTTGGTTCGTCTACAATTTGAGTAAGCCCGCAGCTGATGGCGAATGCTTCAGCCTCTCTACCTTCGTTGTCGGTCTTGTTGTGATGTTTGAGCCAGTTGGTGTTGTGGGCATTGAAGTCTCCCAGAACGATTATTTCTGAACTGGGATGATCAACCTGTATTGAGTCAAAAGTGGTAGCTAGTGTTGAAAAAAAGCTTTGGTAGGCTCTATCGCTCGGAGGGCGATAGAGACAACATATAAACTTGGTTAATCCCTTGGCGGTGAACTTGAACCACATGACGTCAAAGTTGTTCGGTTCGAGTGTCTCCTCGCGGTGACATGAAAGGTCGCTTCGGACGAAAAGGCATATTCCGAACTTATGTCTAAATCGGGTATGTAAGTCGTAACCAGGATAGGGGTAGTTCACTGTTGTTGTTGTAGAACATACTTGTGTTTCTGTAAGGGCTAGTATGTGTGGTCTATTTGCTTGTAGATGTTGGTGTACCGAATTTATGTTTGTATTTAGGCCTCTTATGTTGCAGAAATCAATTCTAAACTGGTTCGGTATCTTTGCTGTCTGTGAAATGCGGAATGAAGGGCTCCCAGGGCCACCCAGCGCCCGGAGATCCGAATGGCCGGGGAGTTTACCTCCGGAATATTTTGATCCTGGAAGCACCATCATGTCCATATTATTATATTCCTACTGTGGAACCCGGAACCACCAGCGCGGAAACGGAACGTGATTCGGGAAAACCACTTAGCGCTTCCCAGTTCTGGTGGGGTGGTCTTTCACCGGACGATGCGAGTAGGCGTATGCATCTACCACCTAGGGCCGCTTCCACTGGATGCATCGGCCTCAGACTCTTTCCTTTGGTGGTCCCTAGTCTGACAGGGGTAAAAATAGGGTTTGTTGGGTCACTCCCCAGTGATCAGCTCCAGACTTTGTACTTTGGTGTTCTCCAGCCTGGAGGAGGACGATGGGATTTGATGGGCCACATCCCGTGGCAACTCAGAATGGCGAGGGCGTCACTCCCCGTAATCAAACTGCTCTCACCAGTTTGACGTTCCTGCCAGCTAATACAATGCAGCTCCTCTTGTCACAAACTGTCATTGGTCAGCCCCAGACTTTTTACTTCGGTGTTCTCCAGCCTGGGGGAGGACGATGGGATTTGATGGGCCACGTCCCGTGGCAACTCGGAATGGCGGGGGCGTCACTCCCCGTAATCAAACTGCTCTCC
>MU187528.1:22062-35949 GCA_016904865.1 Pissodes strobi | reverse complement strand
TCCCCACGGAATTACGTCATCAGGTTCTTTTGGGGGGTGACCCGAAGGTTTCTTTTGGGGGGCGGGACGAAGGCATCAGTCGACGCAGTAGGTCCCTGTTTTATATTTGTTTATTAGTAGTATTTTGGGGAATACCTATTTAAAGTTCTTACTAACAATAGCCCATCTTGTTGTTGATTTATAATACAGAAGTTTAGTTTGATTAATAAATTTATCTTGTACACCACCTATTGCAGGAATAAGTCCCAAACAAAAGAACGTATTTTACCGAACTCCAATCTACTGTACTATGAGTTTGCTGTACCCTTTCCCTTTACTTTGAGTGTAAAAAAACATTATTAAAACAAAGTCTTGTAGTAAGTATATCCATTTAAAATATTGAAAATATAAACCCATTATTTACCTATGGACGAAGAAGCAGGTTCTTCTCCCCTGGAACTAGTGCCTGCGGCACTACGTTTGTTGGTTCTTCGTTTCATCGTTAAGACAGATACTAATTATTTAAGAATTAATGATAATTGCGAGGAAATAGGTTACGGGAATAAGGTTAAGACTGTAAAGACACCACTCAGCTGAACGCGAAGGTATATAGGGAAAACCACTCAGCCCAAAGGCGAAGGTGTATAGGGAAAACCACTCAGCCCGAAAGCGAAGGTATAGGGTTAGAGAGAAGGTTTCTTCTGCCTATCCGTGCTTTTTGTCGCGTTTTTATATGGAAATGATCCCATTTAACTCTGTAAGTGCGACAAGAAAATATCAAACATTCCAATCCCACCCATTTAACCACTGCATTAGACAAAGACGTACCTATCGGTCTCGCGTCGGGTGTTAGTCCGGATTCCCGGCGCGCGTCCCTATTCTACCTGCCTCTCGACCCTTATTTGGTACGATTGCATGAAATGAGCGTTTTTTAAAGCTTATTATAATACTGAGTGTATTCCAATTTTGTGGGTGAATTTCATTATTTTAGAACTTTTCTTTGTTAATTCGCATACCTAGGGTCGGTCTGTTTCACTCAGTAGAGAAAGATTTAATAATGGAAAGGGACAATTAATTAAACGAAAATATTTAAACAAAAATAGAAATAAATTAGCATAAACTAGGAGCAGTCATAAAGATAAAACACAAAATGGAGAAAACTGGCTATTCATAAAGTAGCTAAGTAATGAAAATACCTTATTTATTTACTTTTCTTGATTTGCGTCTGGCAAATTCATCAATTATTGAATCAAAATTTTAATTCTTCCAAAAGATCACTGTTAATGCATAAATAGCTAGAGCATTAAATTTTTCTTGCTTTAGAGAATTTCTTCGATAATTGTTCGTTTTCTTCAAAATAGTGAATGATCCTTCTCCAGTTGCGTCTGTGATTATTAAGCACAGGAAGATTCTCAAAATTATTTCTATATTGGGAAATGAAGGTGTAATTTTATATTGATGCAATAGTTGCATTAAATCAAAAGCATTCTTGCAATTTTTTTAAGGTAGTCGTGATCGATTTCCGTAGGTACTTGAATTGCATGCACTCATTTCCTAGTATTTCTTGTAAATCATTAGGATATAATTCTAATAGAGATTGACATTTTTCCAAAGTAACCGTATCATCTAAATTTTGTAGATTTGACAAAAATGAAAATTCTAATTCATTGTCAAAATATGCAGCCCCTCTATATTTTAAGTCGCGAAGTAAATTGTCTATAATTTTATAGAACGCCTGTGTCCTAACTTTTCCTCTGGCGTCCTAGACAGTTTAAGTACCTGGTCATAGTTAGGTGCCTACCACCTACTTAAATTCCCCCTTTCCGCAGTACCACTCTCTCCTTTAGATTTTGCCTTGGCAAAAAGATTATGAATTTTTGGTGTCTTTTCTAAAACTCTAAGTAGTTTTTCCTTGCTCAGTTTTTTGTTTACGCCAAAAGGCACCACTCTCTTTTTATTTATTGAATGAATTTTATTCTATCTTTTAATCCCACCGACGAGACGCGACGCACCGACCGTGCTATTTTTTGTATAATAACGACATGCGACAAGCTCAATCAAGCCAGCCAGATTGAAAGGATGAACATGAAAGTCAGCTACAATCATCAATCGGGTCGGAAGCTTTCTGGCGGTTCAGCAGCAAGCTGGCTGGATAGATCGAGCAGGGTAAAGGGTAAACGATTGTCGAGTTTGTATTGTTGGTGGCTGGTGGCTTACATATCTCACGGTAGCTTATGAAATGTCAAGTGGGATTCTAACTATAAAATCACGATTCTCAGGTCTCGGGTACGACGACTAATGTCATTAATGATCGAATGACACAAGACTATTGAATAATTACTAAATATACTATAACTACTGATCTCATGTTCAGCCCGCGCCGCCCCTTTAGTTTCAACGCCCAAGGCTTAAAGCCTCACACCCCCCCCCCCCCCCCTAGGACGCCGGCCCTTGCACCATTGATTGTATTTTGATCAAAATATTGCCAACAACGTACAATTTCAGCTTGCAAATCATCGATGCAGTGGCGTAGCTACCGGGTGGGCCTGGGGGGCAAGGCCCCACGGCACCAAAATAAATTAGGCGCCGCCCGCGCCGCTCCGAATTTATAAATATGCTAATGCTAACAATGCCCATGAGCTTAACTGAGTTTCTAAATTAATTAAATTATAATACAATTCAAGATCAAATATCAAAATATGTATTGAACTTTTTATCCAACCAATACATTTGTGTGCGATATATCCATATACATGCAAATTTGTAAACCCACTGCGTAGGGCGGCATGCGCCTTCAAGACAAAAATTCCGATAATTTCGGTCATAAAAAAGTATGCGACTTCGGAGTTTCGTGTTTAGGAAGTACCATTAGCCAGACAAGTCTAAATAGTTGTTCTTTGAGTCAATCTGTCTCTAAAGGATGCTACAAGATTATCTGCGTCCTTTATCTTTCTCCAAATGAACCCAATTATAAACAACTCTTCTCCTATCTCTCACTAACGTTCGACAAACTTCAAACCACCCACCCAAATGCTGAAATAACATTCGTGGGGGACTTTAATGTTCACTACATTCCTTGGCTAAAGATTTCTTCCCGAAGGGATGATGTGGGCAGAGACGCTGAGGCTTTTCCAATCACCTATGGCCTGGCTCAACTTGTGGACGAACCAACACGGATACCAGACGTTGGAAACCATCAGGCTTACCTACTGGATTTGTTCCTAACAACATCTTTTAACTCTTATAGAATAAACATAACATCACCACTGGCTAACTCTGATCACAAGCTTATATCAGTCCACCTGTCCAACTCCACAGTCCTCTAAAGTGTTTCCTCGCAAAGTGTGGCATTATAAATATGACTTTTTCATGTAATTGGAGGGACGTCTGTTTTAAATCCAGCGATCTATCTGTAATTACTGAATCTATTACAGAACTCATTCTCATTGGGATGGAGACTTCAATCGCTTTCTCTAATAAATGATCCTATCCTGGAAAATCAAGGTTCAACAAAAGGTGCTCAGGCGGTTTTCAAAAAGAACCAAACTTATCCCAAAAGGTGCAACAAGGTTTCGGTTGTTTCGCGCCGAGGTTTTCTTGTTGCACGAAATAGCTGCAACCTAATTATTGATCAATCCAAAGGTAATTTTGATCAGGGGGAGAGTTATATTTAATTTTTAGAAAAAAAATCGAAGATATTCTAGACGAATTGCTACTTGAAGAGCGTCGCCGTATTATATGGCAACGGGGCTTAATAGGCCAGAGATAGTGTAACGCATGGATCGGCAGATTGGAGTGTTAGTTTGGCCTGCAAATAGCCCATACATCATATTTTTAGATACATTCCTTTGAGATCATTTGAAAGAACAATAAAAAAATATATCTAGATCTTCTCCTAGAATCCAAAAATGCGGTAAAAATCATAGCATCCAATTAGAATGCGCGAAAAAATCAAATGTTTTATACTAAATTTTTTTGTTCGACGCTCAATTGATTCCATAAAAATCACAACAATTTTCATATTTAAAAATAAAAAGTTATAAGGCCTGTTCACTATTATATGGATATCCCTGTACCTACTAGAATTACTTACTTTTTTGCTAACCCAAACTATAGATTTGTAATACAATACTAAATACTATCAACAAAATTATGGCAATGTGGTTCACTTTTATCACCTTTCCTAAGTAATATTTTTATATGGAATTAGGTATCACATTTTATTGAAAATTAACCATAAAACCTTTAAATGCACATTCACAAAAGACATTCTTTCAATTTATCAATATAACGAACATTTTTAAATGGTATTCTAAATTACATTAACACAGAAAAATTACTACACATTTCGCTATAGAAAGAAAACTAAGAAACAGTTCCCATTCCTTGATATTTCCATTAAAAAAGATTTACATAATGTTGAAACATAAATTTGCAGAAAACCAACACACAGAAACAGATATTTTAATTTTAAATTAAATGAATGAAAATAATTTGAAATAATTGAAAGTTCAAACACATAAAAAGAATTTCCAAAATATGTTTCGATTAAAAATAATGAACCTATTGACAGAAAATACTGAGACTTAAAATAAAATAATTAAAATCACATAGGTAATACAACAGAATATACAAAAAAGATGCGTGTGAATGTAATACATTTTATATAGGTGAAACCTGTAGACCATCAACTAAACAAATAAAAAATCAAACATCCATTAAAATACAGATTTTAACAAATCGAACATTTGCTAACATACATTTAATAACAACCACAGAATGCAATGGAACGCTTCGAATATTTTAGCAAAGGAACTGTTATAAAAAAAAAACATAAAATCAAAGAAAGTGCTTTAATATTACTGAATAAAGAAAATTGTGTTGCCTCATTTTCAGTTAATGTAATAATCAAAATTTCAACACAGAAAAAGAATTTTTGAGCAATGTTTTGATTAATAATAACTATCCTATTGATTTCATTCAAAAATGCTTTATAGAATTTAAACAACCAAATATCAGACAAAATCAAAATAGACCTATTACGAACCTCTTTATTCCTTATATTCCTGGTTTATCAGACAAAATAAAACGAATAGGTAATCAATTTAACATTCGTACAATTTTCAAAACAGAAAACACCCTTAGACTAACAAAAACAAAACCACTTAATGAAAATGAAACTACTAAAAGTGTCATCTATAAAATACCATGTGAATGTAATAAATTTTATATAGGTGAAACCTGTAGACCATTATCAAAACGTATAAAAGAACACCAAACTTATATTAGAAATGCACAATTCCACAAATCACATATTTGTCAACATGCATTTGATAACAATTACAGAATACAATGGAACGCTTCTAGTATTTTGGCAAAGGAGCCTTCTTCTAAAAAACGTGAAATTAAAGAAAGTGCTTTAATTTTATTAAATAAAGATAAATGTGTTGCTTCAACTTCTGTAAGTTTCAATAGTACATGGTTACCTTTGCTAAAAACTGAAGTTGATAAGGGACACTTAAAAATTAACTAATCCTTTCAACAAAAATCATTAAATTCTTCCAAAGCGAATAACACCAAATTATATATATATAAAACTTCATAAACAAATTAATTTACCAAATAACACCTTATTATCAAACTAAATACCAGTTACCCAGTAATTAAATATGGCATTATAATTGTCATCTTGTCAAAGTCAGTTTAAAGCCTGACAATCTGCAAGAGCTTTTTACTGTTTTATTGTATTTGCTAACCATTTTCATTTTTAGTTTTTTGCTTTTCTTGAAAACGGTATCGGAATAGATACCGAATCGACGAAACTAGGTACACATTTCATTAGGGTCACTAAACTTGCACTTGTGCAGTTTACATCCTTGAGCCGGGGCCGAAGTGGCTCTATAACAATCCAAACAAAATTCAATCATTTGTGGAGCCAAAGGCAATCAATTCCAGGGTAAGAATGTCAATAATACTTGGTTACCTTTGCTAAAAACTCAGGCTGGTAAAGGACATTTAAAAATTAACAAATTAATAACTAGGTGCATGACATTACGCAAAGATAACTTGTCATCTTAATAAGTCATAAGCCAAACAAACCGCTCATTGATGGCATTTAACTGATTTGTCAGACTGAAAACTTGACAGATTACGATATGTTTATAGTAACGTTGAACTTTTATTTCTAGAATTTATCTTTGGAAAACGAAAGTAGATTCGCCTTCAAAACTATTTTGTATGTATTGCTTCATAGTTAATTAATTGGATTTACTGCCAATCAACCACAACAATACAAAATATAATTACTAATATCTGCAATAAAAGTGCGTAAGTACAAGGACAGCAATTACTAGAAATCGTAAAGCATGAATAACGACATTCTCATGATGTAAAATTACATGAAAATCGAGTGTTTTCAAAACGGGTGTAAAACTAAAACAAAATAAGATGGTAGCCTGTTTATATTCCCAGACTAAGGCGGTTCTGATGACCTTGAGTCCCCTGGATTTTGCAAGTAAAATTTTTTGGATATCGCACATTTTAGACGAAAAAGTTTCCGATTTAATACCAATTTACAGCATCGCACTATAAAATTATAGGATGAAAATATTAACGGAGAAAAAATGTCTAGAACGAGAAAGCTTAACCCAATGGAGTCAAGTTTCGTTTAGCGGAAATCCGTTAGGAAGAAATTAATTTCTTTTTTTTGGCATTAGAGTACCTCTCTCAACGCCTGTCTCTTCAATACCCACAAACTAATCCAAACTAACCACAGCTAATCCAAGCTAATCAAAACTAACCAATACTAACACAAAATAACCAAAAACAGCCCAGAATAAGTGAAACTAACTCTAATTGACCAGAGTAAAAATAAGCGAAACTAACTTTAATTAAGCAAACAAGCGCAACAAAATGTTGAATGAGTGCAAACCAGCAATGACACCTATAGAGCTCAATTTTCAAGGAAAGCCTGGAAAATAATAATCAGTCTACCATACCAAGAACTGATTGAAAGAAGTCGGAATAGGAAATGTACAAAAAGAAGTAGGAGACGTACACAAAGAAATGAAGAATCTACAAGCGAAAGTTACCAGACTAAAAAATCAAGGATCCACCGAGAGGGTATTTGCCACAGGAATCAAACCTCCAACCTATGATAGTCAAACATCCTGGACAATGGTACAAAAGACAATTTGAAGCCGCTGCTGTTGCCAACAGTTGGAATAATGAAGAAATGGCTACATCACTAGTGGTAGCGCTTCGTGGATCTGCCCTGGAACTACTGCAGACCATTCCCATCAGCCAACAAGGGAAATATGACATGCTTGTAGCTGTCCTGGAGAGACGATTTGGAGACCAACACAGAAGACAACTGTATCAGGCACAGGTAAAGTCCCGACCTCAGAAGCCTGGTGAAAACCTGCAAGAGTTTGAGTCAGACGTTAGACGTGTCATTCAATTGGCCTAACCGGGAGCAACAGAAGAATTTCAAGAAGAACTTGCTGCCCAATATTTCGTGAATGGTATCAGAGATCCAGAAACTCAAAAGATACTACGTCTAGCCAAATTTGATGACAGCAGTGAAGCTTTGGGTAGAGCCCTAGAAATCGAGGCGGCCTGTAACGTCTCTAAGCCAACAATCAGGGGACGTATCCATCCAGGAAGAAAGACTGGCGAACAGTTGTGAACTAACTGAGATGGACGGTATTTTGAAGAAATTAACCGAAGTTCTTCAGACCACGGGGAAATTCCGGGAGCCACTAGAAGTTAGGCCATTTAACCGTAATGCTATAAATCAGTGCTATAGATGTGGCAAGACTGGACATTTCAAATGGGACTGTCGAGTACAGATATTCCGGGAGTCACTAGAAGTTAGGCCATGTAACCGAAATGCTATAAATCAGTGCTATAGATGTGGCAGGATTGGACATTTCAAAAGGAACTGTCGCGTACAAAGATTCCGGGAGCCACTAGAAGATAGGCCACGTAACCGAAATGTTTCAAATCAGTGATACACGTGGCAGGACTGGGAATTTCAAAAGAGACTGTCAAGTACAAAGATTCCGGGAGCCACTAGAAGATATGCCACGTAACCGAAATGTTTCAAATCAGTGCTATATAGGTGGCAGGACTGGGCATTTCAAGAGAGGCTGTCGATTACAAACATCTCCATCCAGAGACGCTAGCAGTTCCAAGTCAAGTCAGGAAGGGTTAAAACCATATAACTTTAAGGCTAAACACAGGGAAGGAAGATGACATAATGATGCAGATGCTTTATCCAGAAAGTCATCCGAGGATAATTATAAACATTGCCAAAGAATAGACCAACGAGAAAGAATCACTCCCATTAGGCAAACCAAGTTTAAAGTTGATCAGCAGTGGACAACAGAGCAAATAAAGAAAGATCAGCTTGAGGATAATGAAATTGCACTACTGCTAAAAGCTAAAGAGGAACGTCAACCAAGACCAAGCTGGAGAGATATTTCAACTAAGGGATCAACTTTTAAATCTCTGTGGGCTTAGTGGGACTCCCTGGTAGTTGAGAATGGACTCCTTAAACGAGCCTGGAAAAGCGCCGATGGAAAAGTAGTGAAGACGCAGTTATAGTTGTACCAAGGAAAAGGGTAACGCAAGTCCTGGAAGAAGTACATAATGGAAAGTTTGGTGCTCATCTCGGAGTTAACAGGACGAATGACAAGATCCGCAACAGATTTTACTGGGTCAACTACTGCCAGGATGTGAAATCATGGTGCCGGCAGTATTCAACCTGTGAGTGCCTCAAGTCAAGGACCCCAGTCAGGATCTAGTAGGAAGATGAAACAGAATGATGTGGGACTACCGTTTGAACGTCTCGCCAGTAGCCGAATGAAGGCTCGATATGATCTCCAAGCTAACTGTATGGGATTTCAGATGAACGATAAAGTCTGGTTATATAATCCGCAAAGGAAGAAATTAAGATCTCCCAAGCTAACGCCAGTATGGGAAGGACCCTATACAGTTATCAAAAGAATTAATGACGTAGTGTATAGAATTCAACGTAGCCCCAGAAGCAAACTGAAAGTGGTCCACCTCGACAGGCTCAAAGCATATCACGGACATGAAGTAGCTGATCGGGACGATCAGGTTTAAGAGGGAGGCAATGTCACGGCTAGCAACCATCCGAATGTTTTTGTGCTACCCTATAGAACTGGTCTTGCCGCGTCTACGTATGAGTCATCGCCGGCCGAGAAGAGTCAGAAACTGTGGAATTATCTCGATGCCCTGGTCGAGAATAATATAGAGTTGCCTCGCTTCTTCCGGAGTATTCGTGGTAGATGTTAGATTGTATATAAATAGCAGATAGCTGCGAGTTGCAGTTAGTTAATCATTGAGTGTTGAATTGTAAAAAGCTATTAGTTGTAAAGTTATGAGTAGTTTAGTGTGTTTAATTGTACACAGTGATAAAGAATAAAGATAGCATTAGTTTAAAATAGTAAACGCTGCAATTTCGTTCAGAACCCACGAGAAAAACGTAACAGTATCATGGATTTCCAAAAAGCAAAGTGTTGTGGTTCAATCTAGTTTCGAGTTAGAATATCTGTACTTTGTTCTATTGAGAGCTTTGAGAATAGTAAAAGATCTGAACACATTGGCATTAAAGCCCATTTTATAAAAGATGTTGTTATCAAAGGTCTGATTAGAGATGTATGTATTCAAACTAACTCAAACTAATGCTGCTGACATTTGACCAAATCTGTTGACAGAAAGAAGTTTGAATATTTTAGAGTACAATAATTGTAATTTTCATAACATCCCTCTGTTAAGAAAAGGAGAAACACCGCAATGCATTAAAAAAAAAAGATGCCGCATTTGAACTAGTAAATTTACAGATCATTGAAGTTTAACAAGATATGCCACGAAAATAAGTAGTTCATGAACTGAAGGAGTTTTAATGGAAGCTGTAAAAATGGAGCCAAGATAATCGGTCAAAGAGAACCAGAGAGAAGGTAAGTATGGAATCCCAGTGAGGAGATTAAAAAGGAGAAAGGAAAATCGAAAAAGAGATCCCTTTGCTCTTTTTCGATTTTTCTTTCAACGTTTGTTGCAGGATTATATATTTCAAATATATACCAATTTGTATATGTTTAGGTTGTTTGGGAAATGAACATGAAAAACGCTTGGTGTAGCAAATAAAAAAACTAATAGGTAATGGTTTTGCCCTTAGCAGATCTGATATCAGACATCAGACTTTCCAATTTTCCGAAAAACATTGAATAAAAGTTCAACAGCGATGCGAAAATGGCAGGGTACAATTGACTGAAGTGGTTCTTAGAACAAAATTCTGAATTATCGGTAAGGCAATCAGAGAAATATTCGACCTCTATAAAAAAATTGAAAAAGGCCTACAATCCAGAAAGCCACACTACAGTAGATGATCGCAACTATCGTGATTTAGAGGTCGTTGTTCATTTCGGGTATACATGAAGAGTAAACGTAAACTCAATAAGTAGAGTTTAGTAAATTGAGCTGCAGCTGACCATGATACAAAGAATAACAGGTATGATATTGCGCACGCCACTATCAGCTGACTCGCTCCTGTCGACGTCACAATGAGAGTTGCCGGCAATAAAATCCACGGGTTTACAAGGGGACTTTCATGATCTTTTAAGCTTTGTTTATTTTGCAGTGTATTTTGTGGTGTTTTGTCAGCATTTTGTGAGATTTGTGGCATTTAAGTTGAATTTGGAGACTCTTTAGTGTAAAAAACTTAAAACAAATCAGGTTATGAAAACTATTTTGAACTATTAGTTTGACTTTAGTAATAGTGACTTTGTGTGGACAATAGTAACATTATTTTGTTGTTTTAAAAGCTATATAAGGTATAATAAATAATTAATTATTGAGCAAGTGATTAAGACTCAACATTAATTTTTGACTTTTAGCATTTTTAAGGTTAGTTATAAACTATACATATTAAAAATGCGTTGTGCTGTAGCTAGTTGTCTGAGTGATAATCAGACAAAACGTGCTGACAAACTTGTAAGATTTCATGCTTCTCCCAAAGACAATATTGTTGAAAACTGTGGGTTACTGCTTGTTGCCGTAAGGACCATTTTAATACTAAAACCTCGAGCATTTGTTCAAAACATTTCAAGTCAGAAGACCATGAAAGAAATTTGCAACATAAATTGTTGCAATACGAATCCAAAAAAGGATCCAAGCTAAAGCGCAATGCAGTACCTTCTCTTCGTCTGCCAAAATCAAGCAGGTTTATCTGTAAACCAGGTAAAAAGACAGGAGAGGCTTTCGAAGAGAGAATCAAAGAAGTTTGTGGAAGATATCATTGCTCAGTGCTGGTGCAACAATGGATTTTGTGGATTACATATCTAGAGCATTGGATAATAAACAATTACTTGTAACTATTTTTGTAGATCTGCGAAAGGCTTCAGTACTGATATTTTACCCAGTGATTGTGGTGTGCCGCAGGGCTCGGTTCTGGGGCCATTATTCTTTTCACTATATGTATTTAATTTACGATGTGCAGGACTTACGGCGCGGTACTTTACTTTTGCTGATGATACAGCTTTGGTATACACAGGTGGGGAAGTTAATGCATTAAATAGGCTTGTAAATGAAGAGCTAAAGTTGTATCTGAACTGATTTTACAATAAATTATAAATCAATACTGACAAAAGAAAATTTCTCTGTTTTAAACAGAAAAATAAACCAATTCAAGACTTTCCTGTTACTATAAACGAAGTGAAAATTGAAGAAATGCGGCAAATTTAGGACTCATAATTGATAACAACTGAACATATTGAGTATATTATATCTAAAACATTACCAATGATGCCTATGATATACAAATGCAGAAATTACCTGTCTTTTAAAACCAAACACAACATGTATAATGCCTTCTTCGTTTCACATCTTAGATATTTATTACCAGTTTTGCTGTAGGTCTAATCTTAATTCTATCCAGATAATCCAAAATAAGGTATTAAATGTCTGTTTGATTACAATAGATTAACCCGCACACATACTTTATCAGGAACTAAAAGTTCCAAAAAAGACTCTAGTTTTAGAATACGAACAAATTAAACTTGTGCATAAAAAACAAATTTCTAATACTAACATTGTTGTTGTGATATACATAAATATAACACTAGGTCTCAAAATAACATTTACTGAATAGTGACTAATACAAATATATGCCTAAATAACCCGTAGTGTAAGCATGTAAATCGTACAATGGAGTACCGGAAAATATTAGAAATATTATTAATTATTTTCTTTATAAACTGATAAATGCTTACATTATAGTAAGGAGTTTTTAAAAAGAATCCCTTTTAGAGTTGGTTAGGCAAATACGAGATGTACAGATTTGTTATTTATGTATGCACCTAGAACTAACCTTTATAAAAATTCTCCATTGATGTGTAATAATTTTAATAGGTATTGTAGTAATATTGATATATTTTGTATTTCAGTTGAAGTGTTTAAAAAAGAAAAAAATGAGAAGTAGATATAAGGATATGTTCCTAGTTTGATTGTATCTATTATTGGCTTTGTAAAAGTTGTTGATACAGGATTAAATAAATAAATAAATTATAATGTTTTTATAAAACTACTTAAGTGGTATCTAAATATTAGTTAGAATCTCTCCGACACAAAAGTTGTAATTAGTATGCTCGAGGCCAGAGCTTAAAGCACTGATGCGGGATTTAGGTATTTATTGTATTGTAATATTGAGTTGTATTAAATAAATGTTTTCAATAAAATATCAAAAATTTGTCTAAAAAGCCTCGTTTTATTTTTTTCTCATTTTTAAATAAATACACTGCCGATATGAAAATATAAATAGATCTTTCCATCTGTGGAACAAAACCAATCACTACACTTTCCCTTATATCAACTATATATCTATTATAATATCTAATATTTCTTTATGTCCCTGGTATAATTATCTACAATAAAGTGTATATAGTGGCAACTCTGCTGAAATGTCAATTAACAAGATTTTAAATTATTCTATAAATTTGTTTTGCTAAAGATTTGTTTCTTATTTATAAAATTTCTAAGCATGATATCTCTTATATGTGCATTCCATATATTGAACATTATTTCTCATTTTTGGTTCATATTGATTATTTATTTAGTTTATTAACAAATCAAAATAATAAAATACCTTTCAGTAACCTAAATAAACCCAAAACAGTGATATGACCAATTAAATGTAATCGATATAACAGTTCTTACGGCAACTATTTAAAATCACTCTCATTGTGACGTAATGCGCGAACTCGACCGAATTGGGCACTCGGGAATATCATACCTGTTATTCTTTGTATCATGGCAGCTGACAGTGAAAATGCGTACACTCTAAATATGCAATTATATTTAGGCAAAACTAACAATGTACTGCAAAAGAAGGAGAAAGCGTTGCCTTAGTCTTAGTCGGTTTAATACAATCTGGATGTGGCGTTAGTTCTGACAATTATTTACATTACCAGATAAATTGCTGGACAAACGAATGGCATTTAGTGGTCGTTATGTAAAAATAAACCATATTTCCTGAAAATTCTTACCGAAATCCTTCAAACCTACCTTTTGTAGGCCAGTATGTTCTTCAATGAGCTTTAAAACGCAGTGTTAGTTCATCGACAGAACCTCAAACGACGCAATTTTACAGACAGATTAGAAGCTCCATTATAATAAAACGAAAAGAGCTGTAGGTACTACCAATGAAATGATGGCAAGGTTCGGTTAACGTTGCCAGCATAATTACATTAATTTCATAGAAATTGAAATTGCTAGAAAAAAGATTGTCTAATAAAGATTGCTTGCGTTGTGAGACCCACCAATCAGAAACAATACAACTATGTTGGGGTTTGGAACCTTCGGCAACATGCACTAAAACGGAGTTTT
>MU187528.1:0-17062 GCA_016904865.1 Pissodes strobi | reverse complement strand
AGTGCAATCATTCTGTTTCGGTATTGTGGATAAAACTCCGTTTTAGTTAGAGAAACAATACAATTATAAGGTTTGAACCATAAAAAGCAACCCGTATCCTACAGACTAAAAATATGTTTTGTTTTATTTTCCCTTTAAGTGTTCGCTCCTTTGGATAAATCAAAAATTTTTAGACATAATAATGTTCATGCATTTTTTTACCATTAGAAATCTATGTTATGTATACTAAATGTACTCTTTTAGTTTTCAATAAAAAAATATTACGATTTATTTCCATATTGTAACTGTTTTTGTTCGATAACAATAAGGTAATAAAGATAACACTTAGAATGAGAATATAATATTTCGACATTTTTAAGCGCATAGTATTCCATTGTACCTTCGCTATTTCAATAACTATTTTTATGAATATCGTGGCACGAAGATTATTAACAATTTTAATTTAATTTAATTTTTTTTTTTTTTTGGAAAATATTTTCTAGAAAGATAGACAGAAATCATTCAATAAGTTCTCAAATATTTATTACATATTGCTATTTTTGATTTCATGACTTGGGTATAATACAATATTTTCCATTACATTTCCAAAAATTACTGGGTCAAATGGCTTTTTCATGAAATCTATATAATATAATATATAATAATAAAATTGTAATGCCAATATATAAATTAATGTAATGTACTATAATGTAATAGCAAGATGTCCGATTTGATTATCACTGGGCAGGGTTGAAAAATCGATGATTTTTTTTGTAAATCTAATTTGGGCTAGTTTTTATTAATATATCACCCATTTTCTAACAATTTTAGTATTTATATCTTGTTTCATTCAGCAAATAAATATTTTCAGATATGAACAACACATACGAAGCAAAACTCGACATGCCCTAACAAGAAAATTCCGTTCATGGGCTTCGTCGAGTGGAAACTTGCAAAGATTGGCAAAAAAACGCCCGGCTATATAAATGACACGCACGTATTCTAGTTATTAATCTCCAAGATCAACTACGTCCAATGTCGGAAACCAAGCAAATCGTGAAAGAAGAATTCTACATGAAGTATACCTCCAAGGACGTGAAAGTATTCACGGCTGACGCAAGGGATCACGGACTCCTGACAGCACACCTGGAACTGGATAACGCCATCGAATTTTACACGTTTAAGCCTAGAGGAGAAAGGATCAAGAAGGTCGTGTTCAAGGGACCGCCCGGCATGAACACCGACGAAGTAGCCAGGACACTAAAAAGCGAGCACGAGGCCATAATAAACTGTGTACCCATGAAGTCCAGAAGAGGAGACACCCACTCATACCTGGTGACCGCCAAAAAGGAAGCCAACATAGGGGAAATCAAGAGAACCTAACATGTAGAAAACTCTATGATGAAGTGGGAGACCTATTTCAAGACACTAAGCTACTATAGTGTTACAGATGCCAGGGATTCGGCCGCGGCTCCACCATGTGCCGGCAAACGCCGAAATACGTCAAATGCGCGTGTAACCACAGGGCAAGCGAGTGCATCAGACGCAGAGGTGTCAATGAAGATGCAGTCCCCCTCAAGTGCGCCAACTGCAAGGAGGAGCATGCAGCAAATTTCCGAGGTTGCAAGGCCATAAACGCCTATAAGGAGAAGACAACGCCAAGTGGGATTGCTTTGGAACCCAGAGCAATAACCAGGCCGATCCCCATCAGAGAAGGCGTCCAGTTTAGCCAGGTGATGAGAGGACTATATATCAACATCCATGGGGCAAAATCAGCCAGCTCAGAGAACTCGTCGCCAGGACAACGCCGGATATACTGAGTGTCAATGAAACAGAAACAAAGGATCACCCACCAGGCATCATAGGATACGAGATGATATACAAGAACAGGCCAAACCGAGAACCGTATGGAGGAGTGGCACTATACGTGAAGAGAAGCATCCAATTCGAAGAGCAGGCAACAGACATAATCAGTACAGAGACAGTGGCGATAACAACGAACCACCTGAAGATCATCTAGGCATACAACAGGCCAAATCAAGCCTTAGACGAGAACGAACTAGAAGAACTGCTCAACCATCCGAAGACGCTGCTCATAGGAGACCTAAACGCCGAGTACACCTCGTGGAACAACAGCACGGACAACAGGACAGGAACGCGACTCAGGAACTGGATCGACAGGAACGACTCCAACCTCATAATCCCGGACCGAAGGACAAGGATTGCGCGGTACCATGCAGCCGACGCCACACTAGACATAGGAATAGCCTGGGGCATCTACGCCACAGCGACCACCATGACGAAACTGCAGTCTGATCACCTGCCAGTAATGTTCAAACCGATGCATCAGCCAGCCCTCGCAGCACCTAGGGTCACGTACTACAGGAACGCCGACTGGACAAACTTCAGGAGATAAATCAACGCGGAGTTAAAGATAACTCGCGACTTGGACACCCCTGCAAAGATAGAGGAAGCCATAGAAGTCATAACCAGGATAATAAGCGTCGCCAAGGAGCACCACGTCCCAGGAACCCGGACCTGAAGCAAGGCAAGCCGCCACAGCATATCCAAGAACAGATCGCGAGAAGAAACCAACTACGCAGGACATATCAAAGCACACGTGACCCGAACGACAGGAGAGCCTACCTGAAGGAATGCGAACTAACCCCAGCCATGCTCGATTCATACAACAACGAGGCCTGGAATAACAGAATCACAGCCGCTAGCCGTGAAAACAACATATGGACGCACATCAAGGAAATGAAGAGCAGCACGAGCCCATGGACAGTCCCACCGATCAAACTGACGAGAGACGGCGTGGAAAGCATCATCGTATACAAGGCAGAGAAGGCGGAGGCGTTCATTGAATACTTCGCCAACATCAGCAGCCTGACAGAGAATCTATCAGACGACAGGACACGAAGAAGAGTTCAAGGGACAACAAACGATATAGAAGCGCTGCCGCCACAGGACACAGACAGGATAATCACGAGCCCCAGGGAACTAAGGCGGATCATAAGTAAGGTCAGGCCATACAAAGCACCAGGACCGGACGGAGTAGTCATGAAGGAGGCCAAGTTCCTGCCTAACAAAGCCCTTGCCCAGCTGACATACATCATCAACGCCCCCATTAGACTACACTATTTCCCGAGAGCATGGAAAACAGCCCGGATCATCGTCATCCCCAAACCAGGAAAGGACAGGAGCCAAACCTCGTCGTACAGGCCAATTTACACTGCTAGCGACCTTAGAAAAAATCTACGAAAGAGTGTCCAATAAAAGGATCAACGCGGAGCTCCAAACACTAGGAGCCATCATACCAGAACAATTCGGGTTCCAGCGAGGAAAATTGACAGCCATGCAACTTGCCAGGATAGTGAACCATGCAATGACAGGAAACAACACCAAGAATACGACAACAGCGGCACACCTGGACCTAGAGAAGACATACGACACAGTATGGAGAGAAGCCATGGTCACCAAGATGCACGAAGCAGGAATCACGCCGGCAATCACGAAGACCGTCATGAGCTACCTAAAGGACAGGACAACAAAGCACTGACCAACGGGACAGAATCAAGGACAAAGACAATAAGGCAAGGACTCCCCCAAGGAAGCGTGATATCGCCGACGCTGTTCAATATCTACATCAACGAGGTACTACACCAACCTTTGTAACTCCAGGAGTCAAACCATAATTGATATAACACTTGCCTCGGCGGGCATATCTCAATTAGTCATAAACTGGCATGTCTCTGACAAGGTCACCATGTCAGATCATCGCTGGTTAACATTTGAGCTTAGCTCAATAAAGGCGCCCAGGAAGCTTTTTAGGGATCCCCGAAGGACGGATCGAGCTCAATTCGTCGTCCGGCTTCGGGAGAACCTACGGGAAATGGAGGGGAATACGCCTAAAGACAATGACGGCCTGGAAAGTCGCATGCTAGGCCTACAGACCGCCATAACTAAAGCCTTTGAAAAATCTTGCCCTCTTGAGGCATCACAACAACAGCCAGGGGAAGCCACAAAATGGTGGAACAAAGAGCTGGGAGAACTCAAGAGGACAGCGAGAAAATCTTTCAACAGAGCAAAAAGAACTAGAACTCAAGCCGACTGGGAGCAATACAGCACCAATCTGCGGGAGTTTAAAAAACTAGTAAGGAAAAAACAGAGGGAGGCCTGGAGGGTCTACTGTGAGGAGATCGAAGATCACTCGCAGACTGCACGGCTCTACAAGGTCCTCGCAAAAGACAAAGATCGCGACCTAGGTCTACTAACAAGGGAGGACGGCACTAAGACCGCTAACCTACAAGAGAGTCTTGAACTGCTTATGCAGACCCATTTCCCTGGTTCGTCGGTAACAGACGACAGGAACTGGCCAGACGAGACAAACCTTCAACCTACTGATCTGGACTGGCAAAGTGCCAACCAAATAGTTAGTGAAGACAAAATACGATGGGCAGTACTAAGCTTCTCACCCTTCAAATCGCCAGGTACTGACGGCATCCGTCCAGCTCTACTACAGTGGGGCTTGGACGAGTTACTGCCGCACTTGGTAAAGGTGTTCTGGGCATGCCTAGCGATGCGCTACATCCCGAAGGCATGGAGAGAAGTAAGAGTGGTGTTCATACCAAAAGCAGGTAGGATGGATTACACTGTCCCCAAAGCCTATCGACCAATCAGCCTAACATCCTTTGTGCTAAAAACTCTGGAGAGGCCAAAGAATAAAGAAGAGAAAGGAAGGAGCTTATGCGCCGTTTGACACTTAATACGTGCGACGAACTCCTGTGACATCGAGGAGGCTGCGGAGGAACCATAATATGACACATTCTGACGTTATGTTTTGGTGCTTCCTACGTTTTGATAGTATTTCTGGTGTTAAAAGCTATTTTTTGCCATTTACTTTGATTTTAAACATTGTTTATTTGTTTAGTAATATTATTGTATATAATGCGTTTGTTCATATAGTGTTTATATAGATGTTTAGTGGTAAAAGTGTGTATTTTGGACTAAAGAAGCAAAGTAAACATGGTTACTTGTGCAGCTTGTGATCTTTCGAAAACTCCACGAAATTCAGAACTTGGAATAACATTTCATCGGTAAGTAGGTATTTTACCCCTTATTTTTCTGTTTTTTACCATTTAATTAAGCAAAATTATAAATTGTCTAATTGTCGACAAATAGGTGACAGATCTAATCATGAGCGTACCCGTAAAAAATATAGCATTAAAAATCAATTTTTGCTAGAATATTGGACAGTGCTAAAAATAATACTTGTCATTTATACTTGACATGTTAAAGTTTATTCTGCCAATAAAATGCTAAAATTAGTTATTTGAATATATTTGGGCATTTGAAATGCAAAAATAACCAAAATATGGTTAGAGAATAATGCGTTAGTTTTGAAGGGTGCTTCTTCAATAAAATTAGGTAGTACATACTTTTTTTAATAAGAAGCACACTTAAAAACTACCCCACTATTATCTAACCATATTTTGCTTATTTTTGCATTTCAAATGCCCAAATATATTCAAATAACTAATTTTAGCAGTTTATGGGCAGTATAAACTTTAACATGTCAAGTACAAAAGAAAAGTATTTATTACTTTTAGCACTGTCCAATGTTCTTGCAAAAATTGATTTTTAATGATATTGTAACAAGCAAATTTTGGAGAGGCGACGTTCAAATAGGCGAGGACGTGACAACCCTGGAAGGCGAATCTAGTCATGGTGTTATATAATACGGAGTATATAGATAGATTAGAAATAAGGCGTAGATATAGTTATTGTATGAATAGCAGAGTCGACTCATGGCGTTATGTAATTATGATGACTATACTGGCGAAGTTTTAAGGTGTAAGGCGGAAATATTTGTGGCTGTAATAATATTGGCGAAATAAAATGTGTTACCAAAAATTAAGTGTTTACAGATCAGAAGTCGGGATAACCTACGTATTGTGTTATTTGTTGTGGAGAACGGTCAAATACGCGATTTCGGCGAGTTAAATCGCAGTGGCATCTTCTTCTTTTTTTTTGTGTGAGTGGCGATATCACAAAAACTCATAACAAAAGGCGGGCGTTTGTTGCTATCCTTGACAGTGGATTGACATTTGGCGATTTTTCAGATATTCACGATAATAATAAAGAAGTGTGTGCTAATTAATTAGTGGCTATTGTAAAAATTGTGGCGTATTTCAACTGTGTTTATTGGAATTGGTGTTTAAAAGGCGTTTTTCAAGTGATTGCCTATGGAGGAAGGCAGAAGTGACGAGTTAGAGCTCCATTACGAGTTTGAATTGAGCGACGATGACCACGGCGAAGGCGAATCGGCGATGGAAGGCGAAACAGTCTCCATGGTGCATAAGCTGTTGAAAGGCGGTTTGGCAACTAGTATTCAGCAGATTGTGGCGGCCGAAATGGCAAGGGCGGCGAAGCAAAAGGCGGCCGAAACGGTAAAGGCGACGAAACAAAGGGTGACCGTTGGTACTGGCGGTACCAAGGGCAACAAGAAGGGCGAAAAATCAGGTGAGCGCGTTCCTCAGGCGGTAGTAGAGCATGCTTGTAGCGATAGGGCGGACTCCGCTTGCACTTCTGGCTGTATGGGGTCAAGGGCAAGGGCAGGCGGTGACATTCTTGACCCTTTCGATCCTGACAGTCGGGACTGTAACGTAGTCAGATGGTTAAGCAAAATTGATCAGTTGGGCGATATTCATGAATGGTCGAACTATGAGAGAGCGTATTTTATGTAGGCGAAATTGCAAGGCGCAGCAAGGGGCTGGTTTAATCGGCTCGATGAATATGACCTCTCATGGGAAGACTGGAAGGCGGCTCTTAGGAAGGCGTTTCCTAGAGTGCATGACTTTGCTCAGCTGCTCAAGGAGATGATAGCGAGGGTTAAATTGGACGGCGAAACCATGACCCATTATTATCACGATAAAATGGCGTTGATCGAAAGGTGTGGGTTTTCAGGCACAAAGGCGCTTTCATGTCTGATTGACGGTCTACCTCTCGATCTACAGGCGAATGCGAGGGCATTTGGTTGCTCCTCCCCTGGCGACTTGTATACTGGCTTTCTGTCATCTTTTGACAGATATCGGCGTCCATCAACCGATATTGTGGAATTGGAGTGGCAAGGAAGTCCAGGATCATGCGCAGGCGAAGACGACGAAGACTTTGCGGTCTTCTGAGGCGATTCTCAAATTGAGAGAGGCGTTTGGCGAATTTTGGGTATCCAAGGCGTACTATTTCCAACTGCTGGCGCGGGCTGGCGTTTACGAGCAAGGCGTTTGCTGACTTTTTGGCGAGGCGAGGTGTAAAACACCGAGGGCGAAAGGTTAGGTTAAAAGATGCATGCAAGTGAGTCTGACTGGCGAGGTGCAAAGGGCGAATGGTCAGGTTGAAAGGTGCATGCAAGTGAGTTTAACTGGCGAGGTGCAAATGGTGAATGCTCTGTTGGCGAAAGGCAAGAGCTATGGCGATTTAAGGTCCAAACTTCTTATTGAGATAGCAAAAGGCGAGTGAGAACCTGACAAAGGCGTAATATAAAGGTGATATTCGATAAAAGGCGTAAGGTTGCAACCACAGGCGAAACTCTTAGTGTAGGCGATTTAGTGTTATGATGAATGCACAGATCGATAAGATCTGGTTGATTTACTGGCGAGTTGAATTAATGAGGGCATTAATTGTTGCAGGATGGCCGAATGTAACAAGCAAATTTTGGAGAGGCGACGTTCAAATAGGCGTAAGGTGTAAGGCGGAAATATTTGTGGCTGTAATAATATTGGCGAAATAAAATGTGTTACCAAAAATTAAGTGTTTACAATATATTTTTTACGGGTACGCCCATAATTAGATCTGTCGCCTATTTGTTAACAATCAGAGAATTTATAATTATTTTGCTTTATTAAATGGTAAAAACCAGAAAAATAAGGGGTAAAGTAAGGTACCTACTTACCGATGAAATGTTCTCCCAAGTTCTGAATTTGTTGGAGTTTTAGAAGGGTCACACGCTGCACAACTAACCATGTTTACTTCGCTTCTTTAATCCAAAATACACACCTTTACCACTAAATATCTAATTAAACACTATATGAATTAACGCAATATTTCCAGTAATATTACTAAAGAAATAAACAATGTTCCAAATGAAAGTAAATAGCAAAAAATAGCTTTAAACACAAGAAATATCATCAAAACGTAGGAAGCATCCAAACATAACGTCAGAATGAGTCATATAATATAATATACTATACTATCAATGCCTTATTTAAAATAAATCCAACCCCAAATTTCCAAAAATTCGTTTTCATTTTATTTACTCAGTCGTTTAAGTACTAAAAAAGCATTACTGGAAAGAAAAATTCAAAAAAAGAATTGTAAATGACAGCAATTTACAGACAATTTTACATAATATCTTAAGGGCCACTAATTTATTAGATATTTTAGTGTTATTTTAAAGGCAAGCTATAGGATTTAACGGATAACATTTTTAACGTTATGTTTGATACTTTTCCATTTCAAATATCAAAATTAAACTTCTGTATGTAAATTTCAGGTGCCTAAACTCATATGTTTACATTAACATTTAGATACAAAAATTATCAAAAAAAAAAAGCAGAAAGTTCTGTTTCTTTTCCGGATAAGTACTGCTTTTTACATACCTCGTAACCATCATGTAATAATCATTCATGTAATTTAGAATAATAGTCAGTTGGTGATATTTTTTATTTAAAACTTCACCTTACCTATTAACCTAGAAAACAGGTATAATTTTCCAAAAAATAAATGGGAAAACATAGAGCATATTATAGCTAAAACAAAATTGTTCACACACCACTTTTTCTTGGTATTTTCCCAAGATTTCTTTATATAGGTATTTAGCTAATAAAATGAAGTTTACACATCTGAAACTTCTCCTAAGGAATTTAATTTTTATATTTTGAATATACTTAAAGTATCTAGCAAAGTTAAAAAATATAAATGATCCGCAAAAAACGCACGTATTTTTAAATACATGTTGGCAAGCTTTATAAATTATAACTTTTTTTGAGATCACTGTATCAGTAAGTAATAAACAACAAAACTATATAAATACATAGTATAAGTATTTATTTTTTTGTTGTGCAATCGTTTTAGGAGACGCCACTGGTAATCTGGGTCGCCATATGCAAGAACCAATCCGGACTAATGTCAATATGTATTTTGCTCCTTCCTTCCTATTCTTTATTCATTGGGAGAGGCTGTGTGAGCGATATTTGAGGGACTGCGTACTGGTCAACCGACCGCTGCATCCCAACCAACATGCGTACACTACGGGAAGATCGACCGACACGGCCTTGCATTCAGCAGTGAGCCGGATAGAGAGATCGCTGGACAATAATGAGTCCACCTTAGGTGTATTTATTGATATTGAAGGTGCGTTTGATAAAACCACCTTTGGAAAAATCAATGCTGCCTTAACAAACAGGGGCGTCCCTCCTGCTGTCAGTGGCTGGATTTTCAACATGCTCTCGAAGAGACACGTGCAAATAAAGGTGGAAGATACTGTAGTGAGAGGCATCGTTGCCAGAGGCTGCCCGCAGGGAGGCGTTCTGTCGCCACTGCTATGGAACCTTGTTCTCGACAGCCTCTTGCATCGCCTCAACTCAGATGGATTCTACACCAATGCATATGCAGACGATCTTACGATACTGCTCAACGGAAAGTTTGAAGGAGTTCTGTGCAATCGAATGCAGAGTGCCCTTCGCTTAGTCGAAGAGTGGTGCAGGGAGCACTCCCTGTCTGTAAACCCCAGGAAGACGGAGATGGTGCTCTTCACCAGAAAAAGGAGGATGGAGCCACTGCGACCTCCGACCCTCCTAAACACACAATTAAATTTTGCATCTGAGGTAAAATACCTTGGGGTCACCTTCGATGCTAAATTAACCTGGAATCTTCACTTAAAACGAAGACTAAAGAAGGCATACATCTCTTATGAACAGTGCCGCAGGACAGTGGGTAAAACCTGGGGGTTGAAACCCAGGGTCGTAATGTGGATCTATACTGCCATCATAAGACCTATGATTGCCTATGGAGCCGTAGTTTGGTGGCCCAAGAGTCAACAAAAAACGGCAATGCTTAAGCTCAGTCAGGTACAGAGAACTGCCTGCCTAACTGTAACGGGAGCTATGAGAATAACCCCAACCAGAGCCATGGAAGTAATGTTGTGCCTGCCTCCCCTAGATATTTATCTAAGGGAGGTGGCTCTGACTGCATTGCTAAGGCTCAAAGTCGTTGGTGTGCAACCTAGCATAGAATGTGGAGAGACTAGACGCCACCAGTCGTAAGACTGCCACTACTGCAGGTAAGTGCAGATAGCATACCTCCCAAGTTTGTCTTCGACAAACTATATGATGTACAAATAAAACCATTTGAGCCTCTAACCGAAGGTGCAGTTAACATTTTCGTGGATGGCTCAAAAACCAAGGAAGGAGCAGGCTGTGGAATTTACTCCCGAAGCTTGCGAATTGAACTTAAATGGCCTATGGAGGGACACGCAAGCATAGTTCAGTCTGAACTTGCTGCAATATCCATAACCGCAAAAGAGATTGTTCGCAGGAATACTGAGAACAAGACTATTAAAATCTACACGGATAAAAGACAAGCACTACTGGCCTTGAAAAGTTGTAAACTTACAGCCAGGTCAGTACTAGAATGCCATAATTCACTGGAGGATGCTGCCCGCAAAAACAGAACTTCTGTGTGCTGGGTTAAAGGACATGCACAGTGCGAAGGTAACAAATCAGCGGACAAATTGGCTAGAAAGGCAGCCGGTTCAAACATTATCGGAGCCGGCCCTTCAAACCTACCTGTCGCGACGACGATCCATATGATAAAAAAGATCACCCATGAAGACTTTAGGGCAAGATGGGACGAAACAACTAACTGTCGACTGGCCAGGGAGTATTTAAGCTACCCTAATGAGTCTGCAGCAAAAGCATACCTGGATATGTCAAGGAAGACCCTACGACTCGTGGTGGGGATTCTGACTGGACACTGCCAGCTAAGGAAACATCTCCAGACAATGAGATTATGCGAGACACCTATATGCAGAGGCTGTGAACAGGAGGATGAAACAGTAGAGCATCTGCTCTGCGATTGCGACGCTGTTTCGGAACTAAGGGAATCCATTTTGGGAGAACGATGGCCAACCATGGCTTTTCTTAGAACAGCCTCCTCGGGCAACATCGCCGCCTTTTTTACAACACTAGGCTGGACGATGGCCTAGATGGATTGGTTGACCTGGAGAGGACGCACAGGGGGTCCAATGGGGCCAAAGTGCCGCGGCCTTTCAAGGCCACCCTCTCACCATTTCCAGATTCCAGATCAACGACGTACCAAGGAAACAGAACCAGATAGCACTCTTCGCAGACGACGTAGCAGTATATACATCATACACACAGCAGGTGGCGGCAACACAGCGAATAGAACAACACGTCAGCATGATAGCAGAGTACTTCAAGAAGTGGAAGCTGAAGATAAACGAGACCAAAACTCATCAACTTCAACCAGAAGCGCAGGAGAGAAAGGACACACATCACAATCAACGAGACACGGATCGAGGACACGGGACAGCCTCAAGCACCTAGAAGTCACACTGGACACGAAGCTGACGTTCAAGGACCACATACAAGGCGCCAGGAGAAGAACCGAAATAGCAGTCAGCGCAGAGCTGTCACCATCAGTGAGATTTAAATCATTTTTGTGATTTAAATACATTTTTTGATTTAAATACTTTGAGTTTAAATATTTTTTCTGAAAGTGATTTTTAATTTATGATTTAAATCTTTCTGAAAAGTATCTTTGATTTTTGATTTAAAAATAGGATTTAAATCTTTCTAAAAGGATTTAAATCAGTAAAAAGATTTAAATCTTCAAAAAAATTTAAATCCTTAAACAGATTTAGATTTAAATCATTAAAAATATTTAAATCAAAAAAAAAAACTATAATAAAAGACAGCAATAAATACATCCTAAGTGTTTTAGTTAGCTGTTTATTTTGTATTTTGTAATGACATTTTTTTAATGCGTGTTACCTAATTTTCTTTTTTACATATATATTGGCTATATGGGAAACTTTTGTATTATTGATTTCTTAAAAATATATATTCCCGATAATTTCGATGAAAGTTTCTGCGTCATAAACAAACCCCTGACGAAGTAATCTCTCTGAAATAAGCAAACAAAATACCATAGAAAACCTAGCTAAAAAGTAAAATAGATATTTCCGCCAGACAAATATTTCTCGGAAAAATTCAAATCAAAAATAAAAAAAAAAGATAATTGAAATAATAGGATTTTGTCAAATTTCAAGTTGATGTTATCAAAAAGTAATTGTCAAAAAAAAACTAAAGCTTGTTTTTTTTAATGGAATTTTTGACACATTGTCAAATATTAAAAAGCTGCTAGCATGCACATAATGAGCTGTTTAGTATGTTTGATGTTGTTAATTAATTTTAATTAATATAATCGGCTAACACTTACACCAACCATATTCTTTAAGGGCTAACATAATAAGAAGTGCACGTTACCAATTATGTGAATGCTAACGGCTTTTAAACATTGACAATGTGTCAAAAATTCCATTAAAAAAATAACATTTTAATTTGCTTTTGTATGTTATTTTGACGTACCTATTTAAGGTTTTATTGTTTTTTTAAAACTTAGATTGGGTGACGTCACATTTTTTTTAACTCAATTTATATAAATAACATTTTGATTACGCTCTAAGGGGGTTTTTAATGGTACATAACCAACGACTTCAATTCGTTGTACATACATAACCAACCAAATGATTTAAATCTTTTTTACATTTTAGATCATTTTAGGAAGTATTTAAATCTTTTCAAAAGATTTAGATTTTAAAAAATATTTAAATCTTTTGAAAAGATTTAAATTTTTCCTAAAATGATTTAAAATGTAAAAAAGATTTGAATATAAAAAAGATTTATTATTTAAATCTTTCTTTATATACAAAACGATTTTTAATTTAAATCGTTTGTCCAAATGAAAAGTATCTTTGATCTTTGATTTATTTTTTTTAAATGATATTAAACAGCTCTGAGTCAGCGCAATATTCCCATACATCACGCCGCAGTCAAGACTGGACAAGGACATCAAGATCAGACTATACAACACATACGTCAGGCCAATAATCATGTACGCCGCGCCGGTTTGGAGCTCCGCCGCGAAGACAAACAAGGAGAAGCTACACACGCTGAAACGCAAGCTGCTACGCACAATCATGAACTACAGATGGGAGAACCTCAAGACAACAGGAGACAGCGACGAAATTCTTCGAGTACACGACGAGGACTCAGGAAATAACCAAGAACATAGGAAGGATGACCATAGAGGAGATGCCATTCAGGAAAATCCACAAAATGATCCACGAGGTGATGCTATGAAAAATCCAGAACAAGGACTAGGACACACACACACACACACACACTCCCACCAGGAAGGGCTGCATGAAGCCGAAAAACATTAAAAGTGCAGTGTTAGAATAATCATTTAGTATTAAAATATCATGTAATTTATTTAGTTATCTTAGGTCTAGGTGGACGCTTGTTAGGTATATGTATATATTGTTAGTTTGTGTTAGTTTTAGGTCAAATATCAAGTAACATAAGGCAATTTTTTATAAATAAATAAATGAATGAATAAATAGATAAAAATCTAGTTATTGATAATATTTCTGCTTCTGAGAGTAAGCTATTAAGTATAGCAAGAAATTTGATATCATGACAAGTCGGGGCAACATTTTATAAAAAAGAAAGTTTTTGGCAAATTGGTTGCAATGCAGTGTGTAAAAAGTGTGATAAAGAATTGCAAGGTCTAGTTGATAGACTGAAAAGTCACTGGTAACCCTGCAAGACTAAAAGCGATTGTCAGTCCCAGCCTGGAACTAACCAGAATGAAATTATCCAATTGGCAAAGGAACAGAGAAGTAAGAACTGAGACAAGGGAAATGTAGGTGAAAGTGAAATAATGGAAATAGCGGTAATTTTGGACATTTGAGTTATTTTGTTGTGCGAACTGGACAAGATAAGAAGGAAGAATTGGACAAATAGCCAAAGCTGTTTACACAACAAATTGCAGGTTTAGGACGATAGAAAATAAGGGAATTCGAAAGACCAGTCGTTCAATTATCCAATAACTACATATGGTTGTACGGCGTACTTACTTAGTTTGCTCTCCAAAGATGTAGAAGCATCACATCTACAAGAACATAATATAGTACAAATTGTGAAATACTTTAGAAATACACATTTGCCAAATGCTTGGTATAAAGTAAAAGGGGACAAGCAATTGGTATTGCCCCAAGATGTTCGAAGGAATACACTTTTAGATTGTTTTGAGATCTATGTAAATGAGTGGCCAAAATTGTTATAAATATGTGAAGAGCATAAAGAAGAAATTGATCCAGGAATTTTTAAAAAAGTTTCAGATATCTATATTATACTGATGGCTGAATATTTTTTACAGTTACTAACACCAATTTCTATATCACTTAACGCAATACAACAGAAAGGAGCATTTTTATCTCGAGCAGTTTAAACATGGAAAAAGTTAATAGCTTTTTTTGACAGCTTTGAAGAAGAAGGGAGCTTGCATCAATATTATCTATTTAAGAGTAGATATGTTCAAGCTCTAACCCCCTTTCACTTTTTGTAATAAATATTGGATTCTCCAATATACAAAAAAGAATATCCATTACTGGCTGAAGAAAAGAGATGCTCTGGGTATTGTTTCCCAATATTTTACAGACACAGGATTATTACCATTACTAATGAAATTGGAAGCCAGGTCGGACCCTTTTCACAAAATTATATTTTCAGATGAAATAATCAAAAATGGAACAGCAGTGCGGTGATGGTGATCCCAAGAAGCTCTCCCGGAAATTAAGCAATTGCTACAAATAGTGATTTCTGTTTTGTGTGCCTGTGCATCCTCGGCTGAAATAGAGAGGATGTTTTCTTTTTACACTCGTACATTCAGATATAAGAAACAGATTAGGAAATGACAAAGCAGCTAAACTAGTGTTTCTATTTAAGCATTATATACACTTAGGTATTATAAAAGTTGAACAATAATTTTTCTTTAGGTACAGTTCTCTTTTTATTAAAAAGATTTTTAAAAGTTTTACTTTGTAAAAAGCAGCTATATTCCTTTTTAATTATGATAATAAATATTACCATAAAAATGTTTCTGCTTTGCGTTCAGTATTATTCCATTTCTATACGCAAAATAGTGTCGAAAAGAACCTCTTTTCGACACTACTTTTGTTACCTGGTTGCTATGATATTAACAAAAAATTTCAATGTCAACGCTCACTAGCAAAAATTTTGACACCGCTTTGAATGGGATTCCTACTAATACAGACGTAAAACGTGACAAGATGACTTTTGATCACGACTAGAATAAATTAATGTTTTTCATTAAAAAAACCTGCAAAATACACGTTTAAAAAGGCGAAATATGGCTTTTAAAACTAGTATCTTAATATGCTACTTTTTATTTTGCGTGCAAAATTATTCTATTTTGGCACGCGAAGGAGTGTCGAAAAGAACGTCTTTTCGACACTGTTTTTGTTGACTGGGCGGTATGATATTAACAAAATTGTTCAATGTCGAAGCCCACTAGCAAAAATTGCAACTCCGTTTTGAATGGGATTTCTACTAATAAAGACGTTAAAAAGGACAAGATGACAAATTAATGTTTTTCATTAAAAAACTTGCATAATAAAAAAAAAATAGTATAAAATACACGTCTTAAAAGACATTTAGCGCACTCGCACTTTAGGAAACTCTCCGCAAGCGGGTCGTTTCCTAATTTCGTGCTCGTGCGAAAAAATATGGTCTTTTAAAACAAGTATCTTAATATACTATTTTAAGTGTCCAAATTTAAACTTCATTTTTTAAAATTAACAATGACTTTATTTGAAAAAAATATTGGATTGATTAAAATCATGATTTTAATGGTGATTTTATTTAAATCGTCTCAACCTGGCCACTGGGTAAAGTAAAATTATAACTAAAAACATACTTGAGAAACGACACTTCATCGCCATCTGTTGAAAGTCCATTTCACCATCAGTACAATAAAAAAATATATACTTCTTGAGAATTGACTGTTTCGAGCGTAAAAAGTTGTTGTTCAGTAGCATTTCAAAAACTCATAGCTAGACATCCAATAGGGATGCCAAACATAAACTACATTCATAACTTCGTATTGTGTATAATATAAATGGTATTGCTGTTAAGGCGTGCGGTATCTGGAAACAGATAATGAGTAACAATTACTAACCATTATTTCCTAAAGCCAGATAGAACATTGTTTTTTTAACAATACTTAATGCCATTTTCATTGAAAAATGAAGTCGAGCATAAGTAACATAGTGTGTCCATATATAAAATTAAATATAAACAGTACTATTAGAAATTGCTGAAACAATTAACTGATATTCTCAAAGAAATCTAGTTTAAAAATTTAGCACAATGTAAAAAAAGCAGCCATATAAAAAACTGAATTTTCTATCTGGTCCAAAAAAAATGGCGATAAGCTACATAATATTAATACACATATAACTCGATATATGTCTACATTTCAAGTAAGGAACAATAAACTAAACATATTTAGGTTCATCATGATCAACCGATAGTGCAACTCTAAACTCTGTTCTAGGATGTTGTAAAAGAAATCTTATTTTTTTTTCAAATTTGTCCCTCACAGTCGAAAATTCCATTATGTCTCTAGGCTTGCACTCTACCCAAAATCTATCGAACTCGTAAAATAAATAACTATAAAAAGAATGGAACAGTCTTATAGTTGGCAAACTTCTAGACGTGTTGTAAAAATAAGTCTTTGCACTACCATCACGCAACAACGTCCATGCCATTGAAGTTAGGTTTATACCTACTATAGCAAAACAATACCCATAAGTAGGATGTAATGAGTGAGATAAAACGTGTTGGGCAGGAGATCTGTACTCTATTGCAAAGAATAAGAGATTCTCCAGACTCAACATTCCCATTCCACGAAA